>CM067372.1:117964317-118261619 GCA_034401795.1 Chaetoderma sp. LZ-2023a
GCATGACACGTGTGTTCCGAATAAAGGACAGATATTTCAAATTCTTTACGCCTTGGGGAAAATATTCTGTTTAATATATTTGAAAGTAATTTGACTGTACGGTGATGTTGCCTAAGGCAGTTCAATTACTTTCAAAAAGATTAAACAACAGTTTTAGGTTGTGGCTCTGAAATTGAGAGACAGCGCGTGCAGAATTGAATGTGGTTAGCAGTAACCTGCCACTTTATTTGAAACACTATCATTAACATCATATATAAAGACACAAAATTAAAATTTAAATTTAAAGTGTGTTTGATCAGCGTACGCGGAGTTGATGCGCTTTAATTAACACAGAGTACGTCGCTGTCCGTCCATGCAGTGGGTGACATAGGGCAGGTTAATGTGTGGTTCTTTGGTAAGAGTTGAACTGTTTGACTTGATACAATAGTCATCGGTCTTGCTGAAATTCCTGTGTACTTGAGGAGGATCGATGGTTGAGTTTCGGCTAAGCAACCGAAGGCGGGCTTTGAGTTCGACATCAGGTTTAAGACTTTGTTCTTTAAGGCAAGATTTTAGTCTGTGGTAACTGCGCTCGAACAAGGCTCGACGTAGACTGTAAAATAATAAATACAAATAATACTACAAATCTGTGATCGTGTGTACATTCACACCAAAATGCTTGGAAATAATATTGTTACGATTGTATACCTCTTAAATTGTGTACCTCAATGTAATAAAACGAAATTGCAACATAGTACGATTGCTGCACGCTGCGGCATGGGGAACATAGCTTTCCAGTCCTTTCTGGAAGTTATAGATTCGTTGTAGATCAAAGATGCCCTTGTCAAAAGACAACTTTTATACAACGCAACCTGCGTATCCTTGATGCTGCATAACTGTAATAGCCCGACAGCTGCAAAGGGAAAACTTGATGCCTGCCACCGCAAACACCTCCGCAATATCATTAGACACCGATGGCCAGACAGCATAATAATAATAATAATAATAATAATAATAATAATAATAATAATAATAATAATAATAATAATAATAATTAGATGTTTAATACATCGTCGCTGTCCGTAAAAGATGGTCCATGTTCGGTCATGTGCTGAGGATGCCAGAAAACACACCAGTAGAGCGTCTTGGAATTCGTGCAACTGGGAGCCAGCAGATACAGAAGCAGGAGAAGACGTAATGGACATTTCCATTTTTAGCTATGCCCCGCCCATCACTAGCTAAGCTCCACCCACACCTCGCCGTGTTGGGTTTGATCGATCCCCAAATGCCCTAGCTATCAATTTCCTGAGAACTATAGAGGGAAGCTGTTGAATATTTTGTAACTAATTTGACTGGGTGCAGTTATGGCAGCAACAGCGCCCAGTCAAATTAGTTTCAAAATAGTCAACAGAATATTTATTAAATAGTAAAAGCAAACAATTTGTACAACAACGCATAGACCCGTCTTCAAATATGCGTTCGTGACGTACTTATCAACATACATCATTCATGACGTCATTCATTATGATGTCATTCTACACATCGCGCAGTTCATTATGACTTTCTTTGGAAAGGTGAATTGCATAAATATGTTAAGGCTTCTGCGAGGTGACTTCACGAAAGCAGGACTTGCTACAATAATGAATTAGATCAAGAATGAGGCAAACGAAACTAAAGTTCTTGGCTGAGGACCATAGTCCACCAAACCATCAAGTCATCCATCCCCGCCCCCACCCCCACAACCCAAACTGTCATCCTGAGATGTATCCAGAGAATTAATATTTCCAGGTTTAGCTACGCCCCGCCCATCTCTAGCTAAGCTCCACCCACACCTCGCTCGTGTTGGGATCGATCGATCCTGGACCCGGAACTCCCTGAATTTCCAGAAAATTATACAAGTAAGCTGTTGAATAGTTTGAAACTAATTTGACTGGGTGACGCTGCTGCCTATGGGGGTTATGACATTAGAAAATGTCCTAATAGGGAAAGATATTACAGTGGCATGCTTTGTCTTATTGACTCTAACTCTGTGTGTGGATACCTTTGGTATAGACCAAAAGTACTAGGTTTACCATAGTTTCGGGATAATATAGGTCAAAGATAAATTTTGCCATTGGAATCAGTAATAAGTTAATCTGACTGGACTTTGTTATCTTCTGAACACCCCCCCCCCCCCCCCAACTGAAGTATGTATGATAACACATCAGAGTTATGGCTCTTGTTTTGTCATATATAGGCCGAGAGATGTCGACTTCTGACTTTTTTTCTTATTTGAAGCAATAATAATAAATTGGCAGCCAGTACATTTTCTATTTTCTTTAGCTAGTCAGTCTTGACCAAATTTGTTGTGAAATCGCTTGGGAATTAAGTAGGCCTACATATGGGAAATTTCAGCGCTTTGAGGGGTGGGGGCGGCGGGGCGAACTTCAAGGCACTTGGGCCTCTTGCTAATGAACCTTTCAAGTTTATCCTGCAATGATATAACGTTAGAATCAACTAAATGAGGTGTAGATTGATGTCAAAATCAGTTACCTCGCCACGAACGCTTAACTGATGACGGGCTAAGCGTTGTTGTACGAATTGTATGTCTTTTTTATTAAACATGCTGTTGAATTTTTTAAACTAATTTGACTGTGCGCTATTGCTGCCAGCACTCAGTCAAATTAGTTTCAAAATATTCAACCTGTAGTTTTCTGGATATTGAGATTCAGAGAATGCAGGGATCGATCGATCCCGACACGGGCAAAGCGATGGGCGGGGCATAGCTAAAACTGGTTTCCTCCATTGTCAAGTACAGAAAGGAATTATTTCTATGTTATTTATAATAAGCCTGTATCAAATTATTAATGAAGTAGCGACACACAAAGTGAGCTGGTCAAGTATCAGATGGGCTGGACTGTAACCTTGTGTTCAATGCGCTTTAATCAGCATACACAGATCCGATCTGTCACTCTAGTATATGACGTCATAATCAATTACCTCACATGTAGGTGACGTCACAATTACAATGCATGACATATCTAGCTCCTTCATGAACATTGAATAGAATTTTGTTTAATATTTTGAAACTAATTTGACCGGACGCTGTCGTTGCCATAGGAAGCAACAACACCCAGTCAAATTAGTTTCAAAATATTCAACATCTTGCCAGTAGAGTTACCTTGATATTGGGTTTCTGGGAATTCAGGATTCGATCGATCCCAACACAGACAAAGCGTGGGCGGAGCTTAGCGAAAAGTGGGCGAGGCATAGCTGGAAATGGATCCCTCTATTATCTTGCTTAACCTTTTTGAACAGGTAGCGTAATTAATAATATAAATATTAATCTTACCTGATCTTCTCTCTACGCATCTTTCTAGTTATACTGTCACGTGATTTACTTCTGGACGATGATGTCAGTCGAATTGGTGATCTTGCACTGATACTAGCTTTAACAGAATCTGTGAGTTGAAGCGACATCAGCGACAAACGAACTTCTAGAAAGGCAGAATTAGAAGGCATCTTGAAACATAAACTAGCTAATTAGAAATACCACGGTTCTTATAACACGATGTTTTTCTATAACGCTAATAATTGCATGGAATCAATATGCTTATTGAGAATATTGAGAAGTCAGAAAATGTTGCTTATATAGGGAATGTATTATCAGTCACTCAGGCTTCTATTCAATCAACTATTGCTATTGGCTAAATATAAACTCATCAATACTGACTAACTTCATCCGGGTGGGGGAGGGGGTCTGTCTTTGATCTCCCGATGACCCTATTGTTATCTGGACACTGGCCATTTCCCTGGAGTGAAGATAAAACAAAGCGTCGCGTTGATCTAAGATATGCCGAGGAGAATAGCAGATATCAACTAATCACCGGTTTGAAATTGTCGGCAAAGATATTCAGAGGGGATTAGGCTATAATTTATAAAATAGAGACCGTAATCACTTTAATATTGCCGGAATAATGTTTATACTTGTATTCAATCCGATCAGTAACAATAATCGTCATCGCTGAATACATCCGAATTTCGGGTTGGTCGGTGGGATGGATGGACGTATGGAGAGGGGGGGTGGTGGTGGCTGAACAGAAAAATCGCAAGACGGACATCCACCCACCAATACATCCATCCATGCACCCTCAGTCGGATGGATGGATGGGTGGATGGATGGATGGCTTCTATGTAATGGATATACAGATCGCCAGACGGACATCCACCAATCCATCCATCCACCCACCCACCCACCCACCCACCCACCCACCCACCCACCCACCCACCCACCCACCCACCCACCCACCCATCCATCCTTCCATCCATCTACCCATCTACCCATCCACCCACCCACCACCCACCCATCCACCCACCCATACATCCATCCATCCACCCATCCACCCACCCACCCACCCACCCACCCACCCACCCACCCATCCATCCATCCATCCATCCATCCATCCATCCATCCATCCATCCATCCACCCACCCACCCACCCACCCACCCACCCACCCACCCACCCACCCACCCACCCACCCACCCACCCATCCATCCATCCATCCACAGACCCCACCATTCATCCACCCACCGTCCATAAACATCCATCCACCTTCTAACTCATCCACCCACCTATCCGTCCGTCCATTCCCTCCAACCTATCCACCCACCACCCACCCACCCACCCAGACACCATCGATTCATTGACCAATCCACACAGGCATCATCAAGTGCTCTGCCCCCCCCCTCCCTCTCCCCATCGGTCCGTCCATCAATGAATCGATGGTGTCTGGGTGGGTGAATACATGGATGGGTGGGCAGGCAAGTGGGTTGACGTCTGGAATGAATGAATGAATGAATGAATGAATGAATGGGTGCTGGTCGGTGGATGGATGGATGGATGGCTTCTATTTAATCAACTATTGCTATGCAATGATTTACAGTATGAATATCTGATCCAGGTGGACGATGTCTTTGTCTTTGATCTTCCGCTGATCCAATCGTTATTGGACACTGGCCAATTCCGTGGTGTGAAAATAAAACAAAGGATCACTTTGATTTAAGATATGCCGAGGAGATATCGACTAATCTCTGGTTTGAAATTGTCGGCAAAGATTTGAGAGGGATATATAAGATGCATGGAAGTCAAATAACAAATCATCGTCTTTGATTCATGAAAGTTAAATAACAAATCATAGTCTTTGATCGTTAGCCGATGAAACCCTAATCACTTTAATATTGCCGGAATAATGTTTATAGGCCTACTTGTATTCAACCCGATCAGTAACAATAATCGTCATCACTCAATACATCCGAATTTCGAAGTCAGATACGAATATTGGTATTTTGATTTTTAAACAATATGAAAATACTATAGACTAATCTAAAAAGGCGAGCTTCCTGCGCGGCTTCAATTTAAACTATAGCGTGTCAGTTAATATTATTATAATTCTATGTAAATAAATCATATTGCTATTCAGACTAACTGGGTCAACCTGAATATCAAATAATAGATCAAATCCATTTCATTGTCTAGTCGGATGGACAGATGGAGTGCTGGTGGGCTGGCGGGCTGGCAATGTGGGTGGATGGATGGGTTCTAGGGATGGATGGGTGGGAGGGTATGCGGATGGATGTTTATGTATAAATGTTTATGGCTGGTAGGTGAATGGATAGATGGATGGACGGAAGGATGGGTGGGTGGGTGGGTGGGTAGATGGGCAGGCATATGTATGGTTGGACAGACAGACGGATGGATGGATGAATGAATTGCTCCTGCGCGAGTGAATGGATGGATGAGTGGGTGGGCGAACATGTGCGTGGGCGTCTGGATGGATCAATGATGCCTGGGTTGGTTGGTAGGTGGGTGGATAGATGAATGGTGGGTGGGTAGGTGGATGGACGGATGTGTTGGTGGATTGGCGAGTGGGAGGGCGTGCAGATGGATGGGATGGGACGGAATGGATGGATAGATGGATGGATATGGATGATGCTTATGGATGGTAGGTGAATGGATGGATGGATTGATGGGATGCATGATTGGCAGGATGGGTGGGTGGATGGGCATGCGAAAGGATAGCCAGATGGACCAAATGGTATCGATAGTGCCTGGGTGTGTGAGCAGGCGGGCGGTCAGGTTGATGGGCGTCTGGAGGATGGATGAATGGATGGATGAATGGATCAATGAATAGATGGTGCTTGGGTGGGTGGACAAGTTGGAGGGGATGGATGGATGAATAGATGTTTATGGATGGATGGGTTCTTGGGTGGATTGGTGTATGTGGATGGATGGATAGGTGGGTGACTGGCTGGCTGGGCCGATGGCTGGCTGGGCCGATGACTGGCTGGATGAATGGCTGGCTGGATGAGTGTGTGGGTGAATGGATGGATGGGCAGGAAAGATGGATGGACTGATTGGGTGGGCGGGCAGTTAGACGGACGGATGAGCGGGCAGGTGAGCAGGTGGATGGACATATAAGATGGATGGATGGATGCCCAGATGTATGCTCGGATGGATGAATACTCTCTGGGTGTGTGAATGGATACCTGGGCAGACAGGCGGTTGGGGGGGGGGGGGAGGGTTCACAATAGATCCACCACGATGGATGGATGGTTTAGTGGATGGATGGTTGAGTGGATAGAGGGATGGTTGAGAGGATGGATGGATGGATCGTGGGTAGATGGTGTATCTGAATGGATGAAGGAATGGTGTGTGGATGGATGGATGGATGGATGGATAGGTGGGTGGGTGGGTGGGTGGGTGGGTGGGTGGGTGGGTGGATGGATGGGTGAGTGGGCGGGTGGTGTGGGTGGATGGATATATGGATGGATGGATGCATGCATGCATGTTTGGATAGATGGATGGATGGGTGAGTGGGCGGGTGGTGTGGGTGGATGGATGGATATATGGATGGATGCATGCATGCATGTTTGGATAGATGGCTGGCTGGCAGGGTGATGGATGATGGATGGATGGATGGATGGATGTTGGCAGTGCATGCATTAATTGGTGGATGGATAGATGGATGGACATACAGATGGACGGATGAACAAGTTGGTGGGAGGGTGGATGGATGAGTGTTTATGGCTGGATGGGTGGGTGGATCGGTTTATCTGGATGAATGGACCGAAGGATGCCTGGCGAGTGGATGAATGCATCAATAAATAAATGAATTGATGGTGCCTGGGTGGGTGGGTGGGCGGCTTGGTGGATGGATGGATTGCTGGATTTTTGGGTGGGTGGGAGGGCATGCAGATGGCTGGTTATGAGACTATATGCTCTATGTTTAAGACTATATGCTCGGCCTCAACGTGGCACAGGGGTGTAACCCACTGGGTGTCAATCCGGACATTTGGAGGGGCTAACCAGAGCATTATGCACAACGCAAATGAATGACACTTGGAGATCGAATCAACCGAAATGGTGCTCGTCCTGTGAGGATCCGCCAGACAGGTGCAGCGCCGGGCTCCACGCCTCGAAGGAGCCCACCCTCAGCTACTGGAGGTCCCATCAACTCGTCTTGTGGAGCCAGGGGACGAGGATGGAGAGCTACTGACCAACCGAAAGAGAAGACCAAACCCAAAGAGAACCCCAGTATCAACATCATGCACTGGAACGCAGAAGGGGTTACCAACAAGAAATCAGAGCTCGAACAGTTCCTGTACGAAAACAACATTGATATCTGCTGCATCAAAGAGACACACCTGCAAGAAGGAAAACCATTTAAGATCAGAGGCGACCAGATTTTCCGGTGTGATCGAAGAGGAAGAAAGAAAGGCAGGGTGATCACCTTGGTCCGAAACAGCGTGAACGCCAGCTAGATCAACACCTTTATGGAAGAGGCACAATATATCAAGATCAAGGTAGCAACCCGCAACTCTGTGATTGACATTGTCAATTATTACTGCCTTAATGACAAGAATCTCTCACTTGACACAATCCAGGTCCCGGACTGCCACTTCCTCATTGCGGGAGACTTTAATAGCCAGTCTCAGAGCTGGGGATACAGAACACTTGATAAACGAGGAGAAGACATTGAAGCATGGCAAGATGAAAAGCACCTTTTACTTGTCAACGATCCCACAGATCAGCCTACATTCTACTCGCGCCAGTGGCACTCAACAACAACGCCGGACTTGGCATTTTGTACAGAAGACATTCACAGAAACCTCAGTAGAGTGGTCGGATCGCAGTTAGGAGGAAGCGACCACCGCCCAGTACTCCTCTCTCTTTCTGGAAGTATTTCGACAAGTTCACCTCAACATCCAAGGTGGAACTACAAAAAGGCAAATTGGAGTCTGTTCAGCATTCGTTCCAATGAGCTTACCCAAAATATAGCAGTAGAAGGGAGAAACATCAACAATGGGGTCAAGGAATTTAATTCAAGTATCCTCAAGGCTGCCAATGAAGCGATTCCTCGAGGGTTCAGGAAAAACTACCGCCCCTACTGGACAACAGAACTGCAAGCAGCACATGATAAACTAGACAAGGCCAGAGAAGATGCAGAGGGTAATCCCTGTCATGAAAACCACTTCACTCTACAACAAACTAAAGCCAGGTATCTAAAGACCAAGCTGGAGGCCAAAAGAAGAAGCTGGATGGAAAAGACGGCAGGGTTTAATTTAGAGAGAGAGACACAACAAAGCTATGGAGACTGACTAAAGCACTGAATTATGAGGGTGTCGGGGGAGAGAAGATTACTCTTGAAGATGATGGACAAACACTGTCAGGAAAGATGGCTGCAGGTGCCTTTGCGAAGGCATATGCAAAAGAAAGCAACATTTCTATACCACGAATGCGTCAAAAAGAGGTTAGAAAAGAGCAAAAGGAAAGAACAGACACAAACACTCACGATGCAATGAAAGTTGACATTAGTTTAGCAGAACTGAAGAAGTCTATCCGCCAATTGAAGAAGAAGAAATCTCCCAGGCCAGATGGCATTACGAATGAAATGATCCAACACCTTGGTAATGCATCTCTCCGCAAGTTGCTAGACATCTTTAATCTCAGTTGGACCAATGGAGAGGTTCATCAGTGCTGGAAGGAAGCCAGAATGACTCCTATTCTGAAAAAAGGAAAGAACAAGACGAAAGTGCTGAGCTACCGTCCTATCAGTCTTACAAGCTGCATATGCAAGACCATGGAGCGCATCGTCAACCAGTGGTTGCAGTGGTACATGGAGTCGGAGAACATTATAGTTTCAGAGCAGGCTTGCTTCAGAAGATACAGGAGCACAGAAGATCAAACAACACAACTTGCACATGTCATAGAGGACACTTTTCAAGCCAAGAAGGTGATGCTAGCTGCCTTTATCGATCTGCAGAAGGCATTTGACAAGGTGTGGAAGGATGGCCTCCTTGTGAAGCTCCGGCGCACAGGCATCGGTGGCAACATGTTCCGATGGACCAAGTCGTACACAATCGCAGAGCTAGGGTGCTGGTGAATGGACAATCTGGACAGAATGTATTGCTGAGACAAGAGGTACCACAAGGCGGAGTATTATCACCAACTCTGTTCATACTCTTCATTAATGACATTGTCGCAGAGCTGCCCAATGGGATCCAAGCAGCCCTCTATGCAGATGACCTCGTACTCCTGTGCACCGAGGAGTACACAACGACTGCCACGTACAGAATGCAGCTCGCCTTGGACAGAATTACAGCTTGGGCCAATCGCTGGTATATTACCATCAACAAAGAAAAATCATCAGCCATGCTATTCTCACTGTCCACCAAAAACAAGGTTGGCAATCTGACACTGGGCGGTACTCCACTCGAGTACGAGGACCAGCAGACATACCTGGGAGTCACCTATGACAGAAGATTAATATGGAAGGAGCACATCCAGAATGCAGAGGCAAAGCCCATAAGAAAGCTAAACATCATGAGGAAGCTGACAGGAACAAAGTGGGGTGCCAATGAAAGGATCCTCAAGACCATCTACCTAGGTGCCGTACGACCACACCTTGAGTATGGATCCAGCTCATGGATGACAGCAGCTAAATCTCATCAACAGAACCTCGACAGAGTACAAAACCAGGCACTGCGCATCATCACAGGTGGAATGAGATCAACACCAATAGAAAAAATGGAGCAGACAGCAGGTATCCCCCCACTTAGTAAAGGAAGGGAATGCAAAGCACTGATCCAAGCTGCAAAGTTCAAATCGTTCAACAACCAGCCGATGAAGATCAGGCAAGCACAGCTGTCATCAGGAAGATTTAAAAGATCAAGTTTTGTGAAAGAGACAAAAGCACTTCAAAGGAAACACGAAGAAATGTTGCCAGCACAAATAGAAGACCCAAACCACACCCTTGATCCTCCACCCTGGGAAAACAAACTAGAGAGCATAGCTATTCACACCACAGTACCTCATCTCACAACCAAAGATGAACACAATGATGTGAGCAAGAAGGCCCCGACCCTAGCCATGCTGGAAGAAATGTACCCTCAGGAGACATGGATAAGGATCTACACAGATGGATCAGCCAAAGATGCAATTAGGAGCGGAGGTGCCAGACTGCACATACAGTATCCAAACGGACAACATGAGTCAGCTGCAATACCGACAGGCAAACACTGCACAAACTACAGAGCTGAAGTCGAAGCACTGGTCCATGCAGCTAATACCATCAGCAGAACAGCAGACCCTATTGCACAGATTGTCTTTTTATATGATGCCCGCTCCGTCCTTGAGGCTATCACCAAAGGTAAGCTGCCACAACTTGAAGAAGCACTACAAACCATCAAATGCTTTCGGATAGCATTGCAGTGGATCCCCTTACACTGTGGAGTCCAATGAAATGAGGAAGCAGACAAAATGGCAAAGGTGGGTGCAGAAGAGAATCAGACAGAAAACATGGTTACCCATACAGAGATGAAGACTATCATCAAGTCACTCTATAGAACACCTCAATCAGAAGATGCCTACCATCATCTCTCGAGGCCAGAGCAAGTGACCATTTTTCGTCTCAGAACTGGACATAACAGACTAAACCAACACATG
This sequence comes from Chaetoderma sp. LZ-2023a, assembly GCA_034401795.1. NCBI lineage: Eukaryota > Metazoa > Mollusca > Caudofoveata > Chaetodermatida > Chaetodermatidae > Chaetoderma > Chaetoderma sp. LZ-2023a. The sequence continues at coordinate 117,975,282 of CM067372.1, forward strand.
TACAGGCGGTTCCACCTTACGACATCGCCCGCTTGTCCTAGTGGAGAAGTAGAATAGACCAGAGAGCACATACTTCAATGTTGCAGTACGTATCAGCTGCTGAGAGAAGAGATCTGGCCTTTGTCAACCTATTTTCTTGAAAAGCTGTATGGGCCTGTGGAAGAACTGCAGAAAACCACAGCTTTCATCTTGAGAACGGCTCTCCAAGTGTGATACCAGCGATCGAAAAGAAGAAGAGGATGGTTATGTATGTATGTATGATTACTGTATTCTTCGGCTGTAGTAGTAGACACCTCCTACAACTGCAATTAGTCCTTTCGGTTTTGCCCACTAGCTTCCGCAGGTCCATTCTTGACTTGAGTGTACCGAGTCCTGCCTTCTTGAGGTCACCTTGAAGCACGCGTAACAGATTTATGCAATGGTGTCGTCTCCTGGCCTTGTATTTGCTGGCTCTGGGTAGGGCGAATTCCAAGGCTCTTTTCTTCTTCTTCTTCTTCTTCAGTATACTGTGGGGATCCAATTTGGATATTATTCCACAATGGTGGTCTCTGTGCTGGTGTCCCTTCTGACATCCTTAGCACATGGCCAAACATGGACCATCTTTGCTGGGCGACCTTTACAGACAGCAGCGACGTATTATACATCTTGTATAGTGCATCGTTGGAAATTATGCTGTCTGGTCATCAGTGTCAGGAGATGGTGCGTAGGTGTTTGCGGTGGCAGGCATAGAATTTGTCTAGAGCTGCGTTTGGAGCTTCCCAACTGTTACAGTTATACAGCATCAAGGATATGCAGGTTGCATTGTATAAACGTACCCTTTTTATCAAGGGCATCTTTGATCTACGAATCCATACCTTCCAGAAGGACTGCAAAACTATGTTTCCCATTACGCAGTGTGCAGCAATGTCACCAGTACAGCAAAGCAGTGAGCCAAGGATTTTACTTTTCCTCCATGGTTCGCCGCCATGAAGTGGATCGTCATTTTCTTTGGTTCCATGCTTTGTAGATAGGTATATGTGTGTGAACTCTGTTTTGGATTTATTTATAGAGATTCTCAATTTTTAGTTTGCTTGCAGCTTTTGGGAGAAGTTCAAGGGTTTTTCTTTCCTCGTCTATGAAGTCCACATCGTTGGCATATTCCATCTTTAGCGGCATACCCTACCCAGTATTGACACTGGGTGGTTTGGTCTTGTGGAACTTTCCCGCATGGATTTCAAAACAAGCAGTAATCTCACTAGTCATAGCTCATCTTCATTACACCTAGCCTGGCGTAGTACATCTAGGATCTTTGAGTGTTTAATTTTGTCCAAGGCTTTGTGACATGCCAATGCCCATTTTGTGGAAATCCCAGTGTTTGGACATGACTACCGACACAAGTATGCATTGAGCCCATACAATGTCTGTTAAGCTACGTCCACGCTTGAAGCCACTTTGACATGATCAAGTGAAGTCAACAATCTTATCGCGGCATTCACTTTGATAGATGCGCAGCTGTAACGCTTTCTGCTCTGCTGACAGGTTTACTACTTGAGTGTCATCAGCATACCTAGTTTGATATAATGGATGGTTAAGGATAATGTTTATGGATGGTAGATGAATGGATTGGTGGATAGATGGATGAACGGACCAATGGGTGGACCGAAGTATGGTGGCTGTGTGGGTTGGTGGATAGATGGGTGGGTGGGCGGGCAGGCACCTGGATGGATCGATCAATGAATCGACGGTGCTTGGGTGGGTGGGTGAATAGGTTGGATGGATGAATGGATGGATCAAAGGTATCGATGATGCCTGGGTGATTGGAAGGGTGGATGGGTGATTTGATATATGTGGATCAATGGATGGATGGTGGGTGGGTGGATGGGTGGAGGGATGGATGATGAATGGATGAGTAGGTGGATGGGTGGGTTGGTCGGGCGGATTGGTATATGTAGATCGCTGGATGGATGGATGTTTGTTGCTGGATGGAGTGGTGTATATAGATGGATGGATGGATGGATGGATGAGCAGGTGGGTGGGTGGGTGGATGAATGAATGGGTGGTTAAATTGGTTGCTGAATCAATGGATGGATCAGAGCAGATGGATGATGGATGGGTGGGTGGGTGGATGAGCAGATGGATGGGTGGTGGCTGGATGGATAGATGATGTGTGGGTGGGTGTATGGATTGATGGATCGTAGTCTTTTAAGCCAAGAGTTGATGTTTCGGAAAAATCCTTGTTAGCCACCGAACAAAGTGAGCAATCAGATTTTTGTACAGAAGGTCAAAAGCCTATGACCCTAGAGTCCAAGGGAACAGTCAAGTTTGGTTGAAATCAGGTCAACAGTTAATCAGTAGTACTGTTTTACGGGAAATTGATGGAAAATCCAAGATGGCCACCAGAAAGTGACCAATAAGATTTCTGTATACAAATTTGGAATTCTAAGACATAGGGTCATTCTAGTCAAGTTTGGTTGAAGTAGACCCAGCAGATAATGCGCAACGATGGTATTTTAAATCAAAATTTGATGGATGAATTATGGACAGACGATGGACGGTCGCCATGGCATAATCTCACTGGGCCTTTCAGGCCAGAAGACGTAATATTAGGCATGGTCAGATAATACTATCCTCTACAATTCTCCCGATACTATGCTCAATTCACCTTTCCAGAGTATCCATCCATCATCAGACCTCGTATGACATCATAATCAGCTCAGCGCATGTATGATGACATCATAATCATTACATCACAAAGGGTTCCATATAGACCGTCACCAAATCTCAAATGGTCCGAGACGTTGTATGAATTGTATGTATTTCTAATTCTTTGCTATTTAGGCAGCAACAGGACCCAGTCAAATCAGTTTCAAAATATTCAACAGCTTACCTGTGTAGTTTTTTGGAAATTGATAGTCAGGGTGTTCAGAGATCGATCGATCCCAACACGAGCGAGGTGTGGGTGGAGCTTAACTAGAGATGGGCGGGGCATGGCTAAAAATGGAAAGGTTAATTGATTTACAGTTTTTAACTAAGGGCTCAATGTTACTGAGTCTTATTTCGATTTTCAAGATGGCACCAGTTGGACATCTTGGATTTCACACCAGGACCAAATCCGATATGGAGTAGCCATATTATATTTCACATTTGCGCTAAACTTTCTAATGCATCCTCCCCACAACAGACCTAATGGAGTTATGAATGAATACCATTTATCAGTTATCGATAACTGAGTCAGTCATTGTGGTAAATCTTCAAAAATTGTCTTCTCTTGGCCTGGAAATGAACATATAATAAGTAAATATTTTGATTTTTTAAAGTCAAATTTAATCATTAAAGGACTATAGTGATAAAAGTATCAGTTGACTCTTGTTCTAGACATGGCATAAATCAGTCTTTGACATACTCGAAACACAAAAACAACTAGATAGATAAAACATATTTTCAAATTTTTTATTTGTAGAACGTTCAGCGACAAGACAGATATAAATTTTTTGGGGTCACAAGAAGGTAGTTAAGCCCTTTTCACCAGACATCCAAGAATGCCATTTTTCAGATAATCGCACCGGTAAACTATTGGATTTAAAAAAAACCTAATTTGATAGGACCCTGTTGCTGCCATAAGCGGGCAGCAACATCTCTCAGTTAGGTTTCATAAAACTAATTTCAAAATTTTAAACATTTATTATTAAGTTTTTAATCCGCTCTCATAATTTTGTCTTTTGTGGTTAAAGGCTTTAACATTGATGACCTTTCAAACAGGTTGGACTGGATTCTGCACCCTTTAGATTGCCTGGCTTTGGGGTGTGGGTGTGGTTCTTTAATACATATGGTTAAAAGACTTTGTCCACACATCTTAAAGAACCACTATCTTATCGCTTCAAATCAATGGTTATGGCAGCTTGCTTGTATTAACCCTTTAACACCTATATCAGCCAAAAATAGCTTCTGCAGTGGGCTTGAGAAATGTCCATTTGCAGAACAAGAGAAGACAATCTTTGAAAATTTACCACTGGAATGACTGGCTCGATAACCGAGCCAGTCATTTCAGTGGTAAATATTAAAAAATAGTCTTCTCTTGGTCTGCAAATTGTCATTTTCTATGAGAAAATTGAAATTTAAAAAAACAAATTCAGGGGTTAAAAGGTTAATTAAACAATCACCACCTGTCTTCATCTTGAGAACGGCTCTCCAAGTGTGATACCAGCGATCGAAAAGAAGAAGAAGACCACCTGTCTTCAGTGACAAGCTTTTATTATTTTACTTGGTTGTACAACCTCTTAATGTTGAAACCAAAAAAAATGGTATCAGTATAGGTAATGTATTCTATTATAATGCTGATTTGCAGAACGGGAGAATCTATTCAAAAGCTTACCGCTGGATTGATGGACTCTGTAACATCCAGTCATTCCAATAGGGCACTTTCTCAAGTTCACAATGAAAAATTTATCTGCCCAACCTGACCATGAATTGGATAAAATTGATTTAACTGTATTTTCTACATACTGCAAAAGCAGATTAAAATGAAGATTCTATTGCCTGCACCCAATTGTTGCAATATATGCGTAACAAACAACAAACAATCGACCGCTATATAGATCTACTATAATGCTTAGAGCATACAATAATACTATTACACCTTTAACACCCACATTTGTTCCAGAAAATATCCATTTGAGGCCCAAGAGATTATTTTAGAAAATTTATCACTTGAAAGACAAATTTTTTCGAGAATAGTCTTCTCTTGGTCTGCAAATGGACATTTCTTACAATCACTGCAAAATCCATATTTTGCCAATTTGAGTGCTGAAAGGTTAATAATTACAACCAATATTAAATGATAATGAGTAAATAATCTATTATTTATATGATATACTATTATAATACAGCTGAATATATTATATAATGTATAATATATATATATGTGTGTGTGTATGCCACAGTAAAATATAAGCCGTAACAAAGCACAGCACCGTATTATGTCAAGCTAGAATGCAACTGTATTGCTCAAAACAACTGTTACATATACATATATGACGACTATTATACAACACTTTCACCACTACAAAGCATACATACAGGCTAGAATAAACGAAATCATGGATACTTACCTCCCTAACACTCTGTGACACTCCCAAATATCGACTTTCACTAAATAAACATTCAGATTAAAAAAGTTAGGTGCCCCTAATGGGCAGGTAGTCAGATGACAGTCCGGCAGATGCTAGCCCCAACCACCGCGCATGCACAGACTAGTACTTCCTCTGACTAATTTATTAGCTGACACTATGCAACTTTAAAAAAGCCTGAAGACTGAGCCTCTGTGGGACGGAGAGGCCGGGGCCGTGTTAGGGAGGTAAGTATCAACTCTCTCGTGAAAAAAGAAATCCATGATTTCATTTATTTCACTTCAAGAGTATACTTACCTCCCTAACACTCTTTGATATTGGCAGAATTCATCAGATAATTCAGCGGGAGGGAGGCAAGGTCAAAAGACCAGCTCTTCCCTATGCGCTTTTCTGCGTTTAAGGCACTTAAACTTCTGAAATTGTGTGAAAACACAACCAGGGATAAATTTGAACATCGGATAACACAACCGATGGCTGAGAGAAGACCATATGTAATATGCGCTAAACCCCTCCACCCCCCCCTTTTCCTTTTCTTGGAAGGAAGACAGAATGACCTCAATGTCCCATACACTCTCTACGTACAAGTGTCATGTACTATAGGACATTAAACGAAAAGGCTTCAATTTTGTATACTCTCAAGAATGAACTACATAAAACACATACCATCACCAAGTTAATAACGAAGGGTCACGTGACAACACAATCAACAATGAACAACACATAAACAAGACTGACCTTGTGAAAGTTGGCTGCTGTCATCATCTTCCCATTGGTGAAGGCTGATGCAGTCCAACTAAGTGATTGCTACCATTGATAAATTGTGAAATATGTAAAAAATGAGAGAACCTCATCAAAATATGTACACCTAAATTATCTTTTCAAAATCGATAAGGCGAGAGGATTCGAGGTGTCACAGAGATAATGGTCAGTAAAACTCGACTCACAGTGCCACTGGGCTACTGACATAATGTCATCCACAGGAACCCCATTAAACAGGGCAGTAGAAGCCACTACGCCGCGAACACTGTGAGCCTTAGCTAAGCCAACTTGTTTACCTATGGCAGATTTATGACAAAATTGAATACCCTCTACAATCCACCTGGAAATGGTGTCCTTAGATGCCCTGGCATGGGGTTCAATATATGACAACCATAACACCATTAGGGCCGTCCGCCATTCCTGAGTACGTTGTTTTACCGGTTTAATGCTCAGACTGGACACCATGCTTTTGAATAAGGATCATATCTAGTCAAAGCAGGTAAAAATCTGAGTTGACCTGGATATTTCAGACTGATTTTTTGCCATGAAATTTATCCTAGGTAGAAGCTTACGGCCTTCCCCTGTAACCACATAACGGTCTGCTTTGGCTGATAAGGCATGAATTTCGCTTCTCCGGCTTGCCGAGGCCGCAGCAATTAAAAATACAGTTTAAGTGTCAACATTTTCATAGAAATGGAACTTAGTGGTTCAAATGGCTTATCAGCTAGTACCTGGAGCACTAGAGATAAACTCCAAGACGGAATCACTGGGGGATTCCTTGGTCTTAGATTGCCATGCCGTTAATTAAAGTATTTAATGTACTTACTTCATTACTTCCCCTATTAGCCAAGCAAGGGATAACTGTCAGTAAAGCTGACTTATAGCCAGCAATAGAGTTAGGCTTGAGGCTAATGGCATCATATAGGTTACAGAGGAAATCGGTTACTACCTGAATAGATGAATCCATTGGTTAATACATCTTTTTGAGCACCATTCTGCAAATCTGTTGATTTTATAATTATATGCTCTGGAGGTTGATCCCCTTCTGGCTTTTGCTATGAACATGGCTGCTTGCTCAGAAAAGCCCGCCTTAATTCTAGATTCCTTGACAACATCCACGCAGTCAATATGAACATTGACGGATTGTTATGAAGGGCCTTGCCCTGGAAGATAATATTGTCCATCAGAGGCAGAGGAACCGGATTGCAGACCAGAAGGTCCAGCAGATCCGTATACCATAATCGGCGTGGCCAATTTGGGGCGATTAGAAGCACTTGGCACTCCTCCTGTCTGATTTTCTGAAGAATTTTTGGAATCAGGATTGCTGGAGGGAATGCATATGCATACATTCCGACCCAGCTGATAGCTAACGCATCTGTTGCGATAGCGCTCGGATCTGGAATCAGAGAGACGTATGTCGTCATCTTCGCATTCCTCTTCATTGCGAATAAATCTATGTTGGGTTTTCCCCAGTGGTTGAACAGACGATCCGCCACATATTGATTTAGTTGCCATTCCGTACGTGAAACACTCATCCTTCGGCTCAATGAGTCTGCTAGCAGATTTAACCTTAAAGGAATATGAAATGCTTTCAAGGTGATCTTGTGATCCAGGCACCAGCAAAGCAGTTTCCATGTGATCATACAGAGACTGGGCGACTTCGTTTCGCCCTGGCGGTTTATGTAAGTCACTCCTGTTGAGTTGTCTGATCAAACTAGAACAATCTTGCCCTGAACTTTCTCTATGAAATGTTCCAGGCCCAGGACTACTGCTTGCAATTCCAGTAGATTAATATGTTCTTGTGACTGATCCAGATTCTGAAGCCCTGATACTGTGGCTTCTTCCAGGCAAGCTTCCCACCCCTCCATCGATGCATCTATATACATCGTTAACTGAGGGTCGGGAGGGGCTAGCATCACCCCGCCAGGAGATTCTCTGTCTTCATGCACCACTGAAGATGGTGAATAAGAGGCTCCAACACTGATATGTTTGAGTCCAGTGATCCTGAGAAATAACTGGATAGGCCGCCTGCGTAAGGCCGCCTGAGGAATGACTGGTTCCAGAGAAACCATCAACCCCAGCATTCTCAAGTAAACCTGTGCCAGGACATGACAACTGTTGCACACTGACTGTATTAATGAGATGAGTACTTGTACCCTCTCCTGAGTAGGATAAACATATACTATCTCTAGATCGAAGAACATTCCCAGGTAAACAAACTTCTGGGATGGAGTCAGATCTGATTTTTGAAAGTTGATTATCCAGCCTAAGTATGTGAGAGTTTTCAAAACTATCTCCAGATTTGCTGACAGAATTTCCTGATTGTGTGCTTTTAACAGCCAGTCGTCTATGTACGTGTGGATTGCTATGCTTCTCCTGCGGAGGTATGCTGTTATAGCAAGAACCACCCTGGTGAAGACCTGAGGAGCCATCAAAATTCCAAAGGGCAAAACCATGATATCCCACGGTCTGCCCGGGAATGCGAACTTCAGGAACCGACCAATACTCCTTGCTATTGGAATGTGGAAATAAGCATCCTTCAGGTCTGTCCACATTCCCTTCTCCAACCCTGCCAACACCATTTTCACTGTCTCCATTTTGAAACTCGGTGTGTCTATGAACTTGTTCAATGGCTTGAGGTTGAGAATTGGTCTCCACCCTCCAGTGCTCTTTGTCACTAAGAACACGGTTGAATAGAAGCCCGGGCATTTTTGTGCCAGCTGAATTGCTCCTTTTAGTATGAGGGAATTTATTTCTTCCTCTATACACAACCGTTGATCTGGATCTCTTGGATTTTGAGTCCAGATTGGAACCAGAGACAGCTGCGATGGCGGGCCTGCTATCCAGTCGGGATGATACCCAACTGAAAGCCATCGCAAGACTAAATGGTACTGAGTTAACCGCTCCCACTCTTGCTTGTGGTGGGCCAACCGGCCTCTCACTGGACCACCACATAGGGAGAGAGGTGGACATAAGTAGCGCAAGAGTGGCACTGTCTCCTGGTCCAGAAGCACTGTAGTGGTTCTTACCGTGGTAACCGACCCTTCAGGTACGATTACGATGACCAGATCCTCGCGTGCCACGGCCCATGCCGCATGCACCTCCGTGCGCAGGCGGCTGCCTGCGCTGGAGAAGCCTGCGTCCACCATTGCTGCTGGCTGAAGCACGCGTGGCCGTGGCCGGCTCTGCGCTGATGGTTGGCCTCTGACCTGGCCACCACCACGTGGAGCCTGCAGGGGATGATACGCACGGAGAGCTGCGCGAACGCGCTCTCTGCGGAGCACTTCAAATTTCTCGCACAACGCCCTCAGGTTATTGACCCGGGTGACCTTCTCCTGGAGGTGCTTATATCCCTCACTGCAAAAGAGACCAGGACCTGTCATAGGCATACGCAGCAGTGTTCAAACGTGTGCCGCGCCCGGACACTCCTGGTCACAGACCGGGTTAAACAATCCAGAGCCAGGTTAATACCATCCTGGATGGCTCAGTGGACTGTTACCGGACTAGGCTGGTGCAATGCGGATACTGTTACTACCCCCTGTAACAGCTGGGAGATGTGAGACTCCTCCGCATCACGCAACGCGGTATTTGCCGAACGCAAAATGTTCGAGCACAGCGCTCCCGTGTCAGACCTGGAGCCTGGCTGCATATCCTCGCTTAGCGCAGCGCGGTCATCCACGCTTGGCTTAGACACCACACCGTACCTCTGATACTCCTCAGGTACGATGTAACATCGTTTCGCCACCTCGCGAGGGGCCTTCGTGAGACATCCATGCGCCTTGATGGACATCTCTGCCACTGTAAACATATCTACAATATGTTCCGCCAGCGGCAGAGATGCACAACGGCAGTAGTCGGCTTACCTTCCAGCCATGGGTGCTGGTCCCGTTGGCTGGCCGACTGTTCCACAGCAAGACCTGGCCTGATGTTTATTAGCCAATGACAAGCGTCAGACCAGTCTTCCTCTGTGGCTACCTACGAATGCTCGACAAGGCGCGGGCCTTCGTCATCCTCCTGAACAATCGCAGGCGTGAACGTGGCTGGAGGAACTGATACTCCTGGCAAGCCAGAGAAAGCATGCGAGCCTGAAAGAGCAGGCATGCTAAACTGACTGGCTTGACCAGGAGCAGGCGCCGTGGTATTGCGTGGGGGGAATTTCGCCACACCACAGCCCTGGCCAGAACCTGCTAACTAATAAGCAAAACAGCATTGGACAAAACTTTATAATTATTAATAAAGGTGCAAGGCTGATTATGATGTCATAACTTCAAAAATAAGATGTTAATCGGACCCGAAAACAATATCCAGGTGTAAGGATGAATTGTATTCATATACAGAACATCTAACTGGAAAAGGATAGTAGAGACAGACTATGCAAACATCAGATATACAATGATAAAATGGCAGCAGATTTCAGAAATATTTTCAAACATAATTGACGTGCCTACTATCATAACTAGAATACCTGCATCTTTAGCATAGACAAACCATCCGATCTGATGCACTGGAAGCGCCACCAAACTCTATGACCTCTTAACTCTCTCCACCATTAAGGGAAGGAAGTGGACCAAGTGGGCAAAGTAAGAAGACCTTCTTATGAGGCCTCCAACTCACTGGGCATAGATTTTGCATTAGTTCTTTCTAACATTGCTAGTAGGAAATGTAACCTTGGTGGAGAGAAAAACAAACCCTCTGATGATGTGTTGTCCTTCTCAATCATAGATAGATACCTGTGGACACTAACACAAAGAGATATTAGTATTTCATAGCGTCATATAGAAATAAAACAGGTTTTTTGGCTGCTTATCACGACTATAATCGCGAGTTCCGGAAAGACATTACATCGAGACTAAAACGCTAAATTAGACAAATATGTAGTTGAAATCACCTGATGACTTGGTCCTGGGCCCTCCTCTGGCGACTTCCCGTGCTCGGACATAATCTCAGATGATTAATAAATTCAGTAAGTGATGAGAAACAGCAGAAAACTCGTAGAAAAAAGTAGCGCATGACTCTCTTTGCCAATAAATTGTAAAAGAGGAAGTACTAGTCTGCGCATGCGCGGAGGTTGGGGCTGGCATCCGCCGGATTGTCATCTGACTACCTGCCCATTAGGGGCAGCTAACTTTTTTAATCTGAGTGTTTATTGAGTGAAAGTCGATATTTGGGAATATCAAAAGAGTGTTAGGGAGCTAAGTATACTCTTGAAGTGAAAATAACGGTCCCAGCGTGACACACGCAAAAAAAATGAGCTGTACATTTGCTATGTAAAAGAAACAAGAACCGCAAGGGCCACGTTGAAACAATAGCATCAGAACTGTCTAAGAACATGATATAACTAAAGTACAAGAAATCAGAGGGATCCATTTCTAGCTATGCCCCGCCCATTTCTAGTTACGCGCCACTTACGCTTTGCAGGTGTTGGGATCGATTTATATACTTTGAATCCTGTATTCACAACATCCCAATTATACAGGCAACCTATTGAATATTTTAAACCCAATTTGACTGGGTGCTGTTGCTACCTACAGCAGCAACAGCACCCAGTAAAATTAGTTTCAAAATATTAAACAAAATGTTTATTAAATAGTAAAGACACAATTCGTACACTAGACAGACTATTCAATGTTCATGACAGCGCTAGATACGTCATTCATTATTCAGTTTGATTGCAACATCAGCCTGCATGTCACGTTTATTGTCTATACACTTGCTATGCCATTGAGAAAAAATGTCTCTAACATCTGTTTTGATATTTCATATTACTTTCTTTTCAGTACCCACATTTCTGCGAAATTGAAATAACTTCTGAGCTTATACGATTATCAGAAACTTAAAAATTTTACTGATTGCGCTAGCTATATATTCTGATGATTTGCATCCATGATTTTTGTGGATTTAAAACAAAAGGGGGCAGGGTTTAACTTAAGGTGGTTCTAATATAGTATTTAATAGTTTTACTATGAAAACGCTTTTTCTTCCATTATCAAACACGACATTAGCGCATTTGGAATGCACAATTTAGTCAAGATTATTTTTCAACACCCACCCACCCACCCCCTCCCCAAGTTAAGTTATTTCTAGCCCGTAGTGTATGTAAGACAACTTATTACTATGTACACAACCATTGTAGCCACACACACACACATACACGCACACACACGCACACGCACACACACACACACACACACACACACACACACACACACAACGCATGCACGCACACACACACAACGCATGCACGCACACACACAACGCATGCACGCACACACACACACACACACAGTAAATCCTGTACCATCCATAAATGAAATGACTATAATCTGATTGGAAGCTGTTGCTGCCTGAGGTTGTGCAAACAGCTTCCCAGTCAAATTGATATCAAAGTAAGGTTTTAAATAACCACTTTGAAGCGCTCCAACAAGTGGTCACGAGGGGGGGGGGGGGCGCTTCTAGATAAGCTTCACCCACTTCTAAGCCCTGTCCACTTTGTACGCGTGTTGGAATCAATTTGAACACTAAATTCACAATGTCTAAATTTCAAGGAAACTATACAGGTAAGTTGTTGAATATTTTGAAACTAATGTGACTGGGTGCTGCTCCTGCCTATGACAGCAACAGCTCCGAGTAAAATTAGTTTCAAAATATTCAACAGAATGTTTATAAAATTGCAAATTAATCAGTCATAGAATTGACACTTTAGTGATGGCCTATTGCCACCTTCCTGATTGTCTTTGTTTGTGACATCAGCTAACATGTGACAACTTGATTATGATGTCAGATATTTCAGTGACAGATGGGATTCCACTCTAGTTTTGGTGCCACAAGAGGTGCTTATCTGTGACAGGTGGCCATTCACCTGTTTTAGCAGACCACAATCCCATGGCTACAAAATGTTGATAAACAGAATATTCTTAACAAAACATACACATATAACGTTTACTTACAAATATCATTTGAAATCTTTTTACGCAATAAAATATGTATACACATTAAAATTAGACAATAAATTAATGCAAAGGTAACATAAATCTGCAGTTAAATTTTGTTCTGAACTCAAGCATAATCTTGTCACAATCGGTCAGATCTATAAATGTAAAATATCCTCCATAGAATCTATTTAAATAATTACAAAATGCAATGAAATTAAGAATGCTTTACAAATTAGGCTGCCTGTTGATAATATACGCAACCTACAAAATATTAATCTTAAGAACAATAATAATCTTAACAATAATTTTTATGAAGCAGCTAAAATCTAAACATGATATGGGTTTTTTTTACATATGAAATGATACATCCCATTATTGCTGCTGCATAAATAAATAAAGATAACCACAAATGGTGCATAATACTCCACCATGAGGATGAGCCAAGAAAAATGCAATCAATAACTAACTAATTCTATGCTCAGCCATACCAAACTTGGGGATGACCATAAAATTTAGATAAGTTTCTTCCACAGACTTGCCCCAGCAATTCCAACAAATGGTTGCAGAATTATTATCAGGAAACCAATTTTCAAGTTGGCCACCAGTGCCTGGTGTCCATATTGGATTTTGGATCAGCATCAGGTTTCATTATGTCTTCCTCAGACCTAGTCCAATGAATCTAGGAAGTTTCAAATTGACCCAACAAACCACACCAGAGTTATTGTCCGGATACCAGTTTTCGAGCTGGTGCAGCCATATTGGATTTTTATCATCTTTGATTTCGATAGCTTTCAACAATGAAAGTTCAAATGATCTGATAAATCTTAGCGGAGTTATTTTCTGAAAAACATTCTGCTGCCTGCCTGCCTGAATGAAGGAAGTTAGCTTCAAATAATATCCTGCAATCTTTTGGTGGGGTATAAAATATCAAACCCTCATGGGGTAAATTAAATCATAGGCGACCACATATATTTTGCGGTTTAAAGATCTTAAAGATTTTGTCCCAATAAGACTTGCCAGTGAAATCATACGTCATAAAGAACCACAATTTTCTGAGCACATCAGCCATTTCTTATAGTTACTGCTTTGTGCAGGACTAACTTGATTTTACTTGACTGCCTGCTGAATTTCTGCAGACCACATTTTTCATGGTTTAATTCTGGACTTGCTGAATATTTAAAACAATTTGACTGAAAGTTGTTGGTGGCTTAGACACCAACAACTTTCAGTCAAATTGTATTCAAAATATGCTGCAGGTGCAGAGTTATTGCCCATTGAGATTATTGTTTGGTGGCTTGCAGCATTCAGACAGTCAATCTACAAGGCAAACAATACTGGGAAAGTACTCTGAAAGTTGCTACCAAGAAACTGATTTCAAAATATGAAGGAGAAAGTGAAATATGGCAACTATATATATATATAGACTTCTGGGAGCCAAAATTTACCAGAAAAGCTAAATATATGAGATTAACCTATTTATTGAAAGAACTAGAGGCTTGGGTATGTGTGTTGAGAGGCTTGGGTATGTGGGTTGAGAGGCTTGGGTATGTGTGTTGAGAGGCTTGGGTATGTGTGTTGAGAGGCTTGGGTATGTGTGTTGAGAGGCTTGGGTATGTGTGTTGAGCCTTCGTGACATAAGGAACAAGGTCAATAGAATCTCGGTAGCTGCGAATTCATGAATTTTTTGTATTTCACAGTTTTTTTCTGATTTATAGATTTGTTCAGATTTTCCAAATTTTTTCGGATCACCCACAAAGTTGTGGAATCTTAGTTCACATATCCAGAGTTTGATCTTATCCAGATACAGGTTATTTTAGCCGGATTACTGCCAAGGTCTGGAAATCCTCTGACACCGCAACTTCCTTCCTTGTGCCAAATCGGATCAGTAGTTTTTTAGATACAGCCCGGAATATGCGTTTGTGACTGACTGACTAACTAACAGACTAAGGGACATGGTGGTTTATAGAGTTGCTACACGCAGCTAAAAACAGTCAATCTATCAGACAGACTCATCTCCAGCTGTACCCATTTCTACACATGTTGAAATCGATTTGAAACATTGAAACTTGAATGCTAATTTTATCAATTTCAAGGTGACTATACAGGTAAGACGAAACTAGTTTGACTGGGAGCCGTTGCAAAATATTCAACAATTGTAACTTGATTAAAGACATACAATTCACACACTTTTGTGACATACTTTTTGATTTTCATGATGGGATAGGTTATTTTGATTGCAACTTCAGATAACATGCGACAGGTTGGATCGCTTACGTAGGGCTCGATGAAAATCATGACAAATTTTAATGATGATACTAAAAATACTCAAACTCAATCATGCAATAGGTACATGTACTTACCCTATCAACAGACATGAATAACCCTTTAACTCTTACATTTTTTCAAGTAAATTTTAATTTTCTCATAGAAAATGTCCATTTGCAGACCAAGAGATTATTTCTGAAAATTTATCACTGGAATGACTGGCTCGGTTAACGAGCCAGTCATTCCAGTGATACATTTTCAAAAATAGTCTTCTTTTGATCTGCAAATGGACATTTCTCAAGACCACTGCAGAGGCCATTTTTGGCCGATATGAGTGTTAAATGGATAACAGAATGATGTATATGTGTGTGCTACGTCATAGTCAAGTTGCATGCAAATGCTAAGTCAGTCTTTCTGTCGGTCTGAATTTTAAACAAAGTGGCATACGTTATAATTGAAATTTAGATGCTTTCCGGGGACATTTCCTGCATCCTGCAAAGTCCCTAATTCCACACAATGCAAGGGTTTCATGTCTAGTTCAACGAGTGAAGTGTTAATCTTTGTGATGGTACAATAATGTTTTATTCCAGACAGTATTTGGTCTGCCACAAAACTTACAAAGTTTCATTCCGGCCTCCATAACTACGTTGCGTAGGCGGCCGGTCAACTGTCCTGTCTGTCATCCCTAATTGTGGCTCTGGTGTTACATAGCATTTATTTTAAATAAATATAAATGTATTATTTTATCACATATATAACAAATATAAACTCTATACAGATTTTCTCTATCAATGCCATTTATATGCTAGTGACTCCTCAGATCTGGAATGTAGAATTCAAAATAACTTGTAAATAATTTTTTTTTTAAATACTGCTCACTGATACCTTTGTTGTGATAGGTAAAGGCGTGAACTGTAAAATATGAAATATTAACTTTAACACCCTTTAATGGTCAAGCTGGCCAAAAATGGCCCCTGCAGTGGTCTTGAAGAATGCCATTTGCAGGCCAAGAGGACTATTTTTGAAAATTGACCACTGGAATGCCTGTCTCGATAACCGAGCCAGTCATTCCAGTGGTAAAATTTTCAAAAAAGTGTTCTCTTGGCCTGCAAATGGGCATTCAATAAGCAAATAGTTTAATTTTCTTGACCAAATTTGACCATTAAATGGTTAATCCAGGGATGTCACTTCAAACTAATGATTCAGTAATATTGTTGAATAGTTTGTAAATAACTTAAATGGAAGTGGTTGATGCAAAATAATGTGGAAATATTCAATAGAATATTTTGTACATCGTATATAATTTGTCACATTTGGTATATATGGTTAAAAGGATTTTAGCCAATGATATAATCATATGCAAATTGACTTCTGGTGTGCATAATTATAAATAATGTATAACCGAACAGTACCAACAATATATTGATATGCTGAATAAAAATTAAATAATTACTGAAATAATATTCCATTTACTGTGTTGAAAATATTAAGGTAAATCGTTAAATTACTACATTGTTATGCAAATTAACTTGTACACACAGATATTTCTGTAGCACTATCCGGGGGAGGGGCGAGGGGGGGGGGAATCCCCTACTTTAAATAAGCAAAGCACCATCTTATGATTTCATAAGGCATTTCAGGTTGGACTATATAACTAACTTGATTCAATACATATGCAAAATTAAGAATTCCACTTGCGTTAAATCTATGTAATAAACCTCACCACCACTCATCTGGTGGAAGGATCTGTATTTCACACTCAATACACCGGTCTTCTAAATTCCAGCATGACTGTTGGTTTTAATTTGGGGAAATTCTTTACATTCAATAATAATTTTAATATTATATCTCTCTTTAGCCTGAGACAAATGAAATTTGTCATTTATCCTATGCAGCAATAAGCCTGTATATATTTATAGCCACTGAGATATTAAATTTCTTTTAAATATTAAGTTGTTTAAAATAAACATTTAATATATTTCTATATGTATTAATAATTAGTTAAAATATGAATCTTTAATTACATTTACCTGTAGTTAATATTTGAGCATATATAAGAAAATTTATTTGATAAACATTATATAAATAATCCATATACTAATAAAAAGAACCGTCATCAGAAATTGCTGAAATCTATGCACCCCTACTCAACCAGCAGACACACAATTTCCCGTAATTGTGTCACCATGACTACTGACCCCAACATGAATCTGCTTCCTCAGATCACCAATGGCAACATCCCACTCAAGCTAGGTGAAGATACATCTAGTAGAAATCTAGACATTTGGTGTGTGCGTGTGCATTCATGCGCACATGTCTATGTGTGTGTATGGACATCTGCATGTATGCTTGTCTGCCCAGGCCTGTATCTCCATTTCTACTGACGTACATTCAGCTTGGTGGGATGTACTTATACCTGGTATAATAACAATGACAGGAATTCTGCGGAATTAACTGTTTCATGTGTCCTCAACTTTGTCAAGGCAGCAACAGCTTTCAGTCAAATTAGTTTCAAAATAATCAACAGCTTACCCGTACAATTGTGCCAATTGCTTTTCAGTGATGAAAGGGTTAACTATTCCATAGATGGATGAATCTATCCATGGCCATCGTGTCAGACAGACATCCTGCCAGACAGACAGATATTTGTAGAACAATAGGGATCAAAGACATAGTCTGTGTTTTAGGCAATACAGAACTGTGGCAGCATTTCAAACATGATCATGGATTACTCGCTCACATCTCCATCATAGAAATACTTAGGGATTGTGTAGTTCAGGCATTGATCAATCGGCGTTTGTGTCAAGACACTTTGAAATGCGCCAAACATGAATCGTAATCTGTGTAAACAGAAAAGAGCAAATGTCGTTTTAAAGGGATGCTAATCTAATCTCAAATGTTATATTGTACTGATAGAATAGGTTTTATATATTCCATATCATTCATATCCAGCGACATTCCCTTATCTGTATTACAATTATCTGCTTTGTAATATTGCGTAAATGTTGAACACTGATCGCTGCCATTTTGTCTCCTCAAATGATAGTGTGTGATGTCATGTAAGTGTCAATGCATTACATTCTTTATTATGTAATACTCATCTTGTTAAATATTTTGAAACTAATTTGACAGGAAGTTGTTACTGCCTAAACAACTTCCAGTTAAATTAGTTTCAAAATATTCAACAGCTTACCTATATGATTGCTTTTATACTGCATTGCCAAACTATAGCTGGCACCTCTATGACCGAGCGCATATAGAGATAAGCAGACATGCTAGTAAATTATGACAGCCATCATAGGCTGTGGAAATATATCAACATTTGGCTACTAAAACCTGAATATCTTTCGTCGTCGGCATGATAAAAGGCGAAAATATCAAGGATGGATTATAGGTGGCAAATTCTATCACCTGAATGGTTAATATAAGATATAGGTGAGATTTCCTTTAAATATTAGCAAGCAGCACTTAACAAAGGGATCCATTTTTACAAGTCATGTTCATTTCTATCTAAGCTTTTCTCACTTTCCACACATGTTGGAAGCAATTTTAAACTTTGAAACCTGAATTCCCAGAATCTAAATTTCAAGGTAACTATCCAGGTACCCCATTGAATATTTTGAAACTAATTTGACCATGGGATCTTGCTGCCTATGGCAGCAGCTCCCAGTCAAATTAGTTTCAGAATATTCAACGGAATGTTTAATAAATTGTAAATCTATCAAAGACATACATTTCGTACAGTAATAACAGACTTCCATTTTGATGACAGAGATATGGGTTATTACTAACGCTGCCAAAGGCTGGTGTGAGTATTGCTGTTGGTGCTCTCTGTATGTCTGTCTGTCTGTCTGTGAAATGACCAAATCTGGCACATATATTCATATTATAAGTGGGTAGAGGCTTTAATCTGAAAATGCAAATTCCTTAACCATTACCCCTCTAATGTTAAAATTTGAAATTTTCTAATTAAATTAAAAGATGAACTGGTGTTGACTGTTCAACAAATTTTGGTGGAGGATGTTGCTGTCGTAGATAGCAACATCATTCACCAAAATTGTTGAACAATGCACACCAGTTTCTTCACTATTGACGCAGTAAGATAGAATATTGAGATCAGTGATATAAACGAAATCTAGGATTTCTTTTTTCACGAGAGAGTTGATACTTACCTCCCTAATACTTTTGATATTGCTAAATATTGGCTTTCACTCAATAAAACACTCAGATTAAAAACAGTTAGGTGCCCCTACTGGGCAGGTAGTCAGAGGTAGTCCGGCGGATGCCAGCCCCACCACCGCGCATGCGCCGACTACTACTTCCTCTGACTAATTTATTGGCTAACACATGCAACTGCCAAGAGCCTGAAGACCGAGCCTCTGTGGGGTGGAGAGGCCGGGTCCGTATCTAGGGAGGTAAGTATCAACTCTCTCGTGAAAAAAGAAATCCTAGATTTCGTTTATTTCACATCAAGAGTATACTTACCTCCCTAATACTTTTGATATTGCCAGAATTCGAAAGTGAATCTGGCGGGAGGGAGGCGAGGTCAAAAGACCAGCTCTTCCCTATACGCTTTCATGCGTTTAAGGCACTTATGACGTCTGAAATGTGTGAGAACACATTCAGGATTTGACAAACCATCGGATAACACAACCGATGCCTGAGAGATGACCGAATGTCATATGCGCTCCCCCCCCCCCCCCCCCCTCCTGGGAGGAAAACTAGATGACCTCAATGTCCTATACGCTCTCCACGTACTAGTGCCAAGTACTATAGGACTGAGATGAAAAGGCTCCATTTTCGTATACTCTCTATGATGAACCACCTCCCACATAAAACCATCACCATATTAATAATAACGGGTAACGTGACAATACAAGTAACAATGAACAACACATGAACAAGACTGACCTTGTTGAACTTGGGAGCTGTCATCATGATCCCAGTAGAGAAGCCTGATGCAGTCCCGACAAGTGGTTGTTACCATCGCTAAATTGCGAAGTATATAAGCAATGCGGAAACACTCCTTACAAAATTAAAAAAACAATTAATGTTTTAAAATCGACAAGGCGAGAGGGTTAGAGGTGTCACGGAGGTAATGGTCTGTAAAACTTGACTCACAGTGCCACTGAGCCACGGACATAATGGCATCCACAGGGACCCCACTAAACAGGGCAGTGGATGCCACGACACCGCGGACACTGTGAGCCTTGGCCACATCAACCTGTCTCCCGGTGGCGGATTTGTGACAAAACTGAATACATTCTACAATCCACCTGGAAATGGTGTCCTTAGACGCCCTGCCATGGGGTTCAATATATGACAACCATAACGCTGACTGGTCGGTACGCCACTCCGAAGTACGCTGTTTGTACCGGAGCAGCACCCGTACGGGGCACCATACTTTAGAATTAGGATCATATCTAGTTAAAGATGGCAAAAAAATAGGTTGACCTGGATATTTCAATGACTGATTCTTAGCCAAGAAATTAATCCTAGGTAGAAGCTTAAGGCCTTCCCCTGTAACCACAAAACGGTCATCCTCGGCTGATAAGGCGTGAATCTCACTCCTACGCCTTGCCGAGGCCGCAGCAATTAAAAATACAGTTTTAAGCGTTAACATTTTCATAGAAATGGAACTAAGTGGTTCAAAAGGCTTATCTCCTAGTACCTGAAGCACCAGGGATAAACTCCAGACTGGAATCAGTGGTGGATTCCTTGGTCTTAGATTGCCCATGCCTTTAATTAATACATTTAATGTACTTACTTCATCACTCCCCCTATTAGCCAAGCAAGGAATAACAGTCATTAATGCTGATTTGTAACCAGCAATAGAGTTAGGCTTGAGGCTATAGGCATCATATAGGTGACAGAGGAAATCAGCCACTACCTGAATAGATGAGTCCATTGGATCAATACATCTTTTTGAGCACCACTCTGCAAATCTGTTGATTTTATAATTATATGCTCTGGAGGTTGACCCCCTCCTGGCTTTGGCCATAAATATGGCCGCTTGCTCAGAAAAGCCCTCCTTAATTCTAGATTCCTTGACAACATCCACGCAGTCAATCGGAACATTGACGGATTGTCGTGAAGGACCTTGCCCTGGAAGATAAGGTCGTCCATCAGAGGCAGCGGAACCGGATTGCAGACCAGAAGGTCCAGCAGATCCGTATACCACGATCGGCTTGGCCAATCCGGGGCGATCAGAAGCACTTGGCACTCCTGCTGCCTGATTTTCTGAAGCACCTTTGGAATCAGGATTGCTGGAGGGAATGCGTATGCATACATTCCCGCCCAGCTGATAGCTAACGCATCTGTTGCGAAAGCGCTTGGGTCTGGAATCGGAGAGACGTACGTCGTCGTCTTCGCATTCTTCTTCGTTGCGAACAAATCGATGTTGGGTTTCCCCCAATGGTCGAACAGACGATCCGCCACACATTGATTTAGTTGCCATTCCGTGGGTAAAACACTCATCCTTCGGCTCAATGAGTCTGCTAGCAGATTTAGCCTTCCCGGAATATGAACTGCCTTCAAGGTGATCCCATGATCTAGGCACCAACAAAGCAGTTTCCATGTCATCATACAGAGACTTGGCGACTTCGTTCCGCCCTGGCGGTTTATGTAAGTCATTACTGTTGAGTTGTCTGAACGAATTAGAACAATCTTGCCCTGAACTTTCTGTAAGAAATGTTCCAGGCCCAGGACTACTGCTCTTAGCTCTAGTAGATTGATATGTTCCTTGGACTGATCCAGATCCCAAAGCCCTGATATTGTGGACTCTTCCAGACAAGCTCCCCACCCCTCCATTGATGCATCTGTATACACAGTCACCTGAGGGTGGGGAGGGGTTAGCAAAACCCCCGGCAAGAGATTCTCTGTATTCAACCACCATTGCAGGTGGTGAATCAGAGGCGCCAACACTGACACATTCGAGTCCAGCGAACCTGAACTCTGGGTCCACTGTGTCATGAGAAACAACTGGATCGGGCGCCTGCGCAAGGCGGCCTGCGGAATGACTGGTTCCAATGAAACCATCAACCCCAGCATTCTCAAGTAAACCCGTGCCAGGACATGACGACTGTCGCACACCAACTGTATTACTGAGATGAGTCTTTGAACCCTCTCCTGAGTTGGATAAACATATCCCGACTCGAGATCGAAGAACATGCCCAGGTAAACAAACTTCTGGGATGGAGTTAGCTCTGATTTTTGGAAATTGACTATCCAGCCCAAGTCCGTGAGAGTTTTCAAAACAATCTCCAGATTGGCCGATAATCTTTCCCGGGTGTGTGCTTTCAACAGCCAGTCGTCTATGTACGTGTGGACTGCTATGCTTCTCCTGCGGAGGTATGCAGTGATCGCGAGAACCACACGGGTGAAGACCCGAGGAGCCGTGGAAATCCCGAAGGGTAATACCCTGAATTCCCACTGTCTGCCCTGGAATGCAAATCTCAGGAAGCGACGGAAACTCCTCTCTATGGGAATGTGGAAATAAGCATCCTTCAAATCTATTGACACTGTCCACATTCCTTGCTCTAACCCCGCCAACACCGAGCGCACAGTCTCCATCTTGAAACTGGGCGTCTCTATGAACTTGTTCAATGGCTTGAGGTTGAGAATCGGCCTCCACCCTCCGGTGTTTTTCGTTACTAAGAACAGGGTTGAATAGAAGCCCGGGCACCTCTGCGCCGGCTGAATGGCTTCCTTTTGTATGAGGGAATTTATTTCCTCCTCTATACACAACCTTTGATCTGGATCCCTTGGAATCGGAGTCCAGATCGGCACGAGAGACAGTCTCGATGGCGGGCCTGTTATCCAATCGGGACGATACCCGACTGAAAGCCATCGCAAGACTAAACGGTCTTGAGTCAACCGCTTCCACTCTGTCAAGTGGCCGACCAACCGGCCGCCCACCGGTCCACCTAGGAGTGAGAGAGTGGCACTGTCTTCTCGGCCTGAAACACCGGAGTGGTTCCCACTACGGTAACCGGGCCATCAGGCCCGATTACCGCGACCAGATCCCCGCGCGCCCCGCCCAGCACCACGCGCACCACGGTGCGCGGGTTGCTGCCTGGCTGGCTGCGCCCCCCTAGGCCGGGGCTGCGATGGTGTCTGGCCTCTGACCTGGCCAGCGCCACCTCGAGCCTGCAGGGGACGATACGCAGGGGGTGCTGCGCGAACGCACTCCCGCCGGAGCACCTCAAACTGCTCACGCAGCGCCCTCTGGTTGTTGACCAGAGTCACCGTCTCCTGGAGGTGCCTACATCCCTCACCTCCAAAGAGACCAGGACCTGTCATAGGCGTTCGCAGTAGCCTATTATACAGGTCCTGGGACGGGCACAGATTGTCAAGGGCAAACGTGCGCCTCGCCCGGACACTCCTGGTCACCGCCCGCGTCAAACAGTCCAGAGCCAGGTTGATACCATCCTGGATGGCTCTCTGGACTGTTACCGGGCTTGGCTGACGTGAAGCGGATGCTGTTACCACCCCCTGTAACAGCTGGGAGACGTGGGACAGAGCAGCAATCGAAGCTCTCCCACTCTCCTCCGCATCACGTAGCGCGGTATTCGCAAGCGTCCGACCAATCCTCCTCCGTGGCTAACTGCGAGTGCTCTACTAGACGAGGGCCTTCGTCTTCCTCCTGAGCGCAGGCAGTTGAACTCGACGGCGGATATGCTGATACCCCTGGCAAGCCAGGGAAAGCATGCGGGCCCGAAAGAACAGGCATGCTAAACTCCCTGGCTTGACCAGGAGCCGGCGCCGTGGTAGAGCGCGGGGCAGACACCGCCCCACCACGGCCCTGGCCAGCACCAGCGATACTCTCGGCAAGCCGAGGTATGCGGTAACCGTGGCCATCAGCACCACCCAGGGTCACCTTCTGGACCGTGAATTCTACTCCTGCGTGAGTAGAACCATGGAGCACGTCGCCTGTATTCCCCGCGAGGGGTGCACCGACGTCGTACTCCATGGCCACGTCCCCAGACGGCGACCCTAGCAGGTAATCCTCTTCCTCCTGGCCAGAAAGATTAGACTCTGGGTCAGCAAAGAGAGCTAACCCGGACTGGCCAGGGAAGGTGCCATAGGAGGATTTGACACCCGCGGCGCGCGGATACCCAGGGTCTGATGAGCAGACCGCGGGTCCCAGCAACAACCGTTGTCCACGGCCCCTCGGCGCGGCATCAAGCCTGCTGCCAGGGTCGTGGACCGCCCCCAACAACGGGGCCACCTCTGAATCCACATCGAACACCGGACCGGACCTAAGGAACTCGGATTCAGAGGCGGGGATCACCTGCTCCGAAGCAGATACTGAGGACAATAAAGGACCTGGCCCAGGCAGCATGCTGCGAAGCAACTCTGGGACCAAATCCTTTATTGTCCTCTGCATCTCTCCCAACATTTCGGACCGGAAGGCCTCCATATCCACCGCGGATGAGGCCTTCCTCTTACCCTTCTTAACACCCTCCTTCTTCGTCTTCCTCTCTTCCTCCATCACCTTCTCCCTCGCCTGTAACAATAAAAAGTCAGCCATTAGCTCGCCCCCCCACTGCTTACATATATCGCATTTTAGCAACGGTCCACAGGGACTGCAGCTAAAACACAAATGTGGCGCAAATCTATCTTTCAGAAATCGACCACAGGACGGGCAACCAGGTCTCTGAAACAGGACAAAGGATGAGGACAATGAGCAAGTTAGTTACGGTTAGAAGAAACTCAAAACCAAACTAAAAGAGAGGGACAGGATCATAAAGATCACTAATCAAGAAGAAACCAGCGTTGGACAAAACTTTAAATGTTAATAAAGCGCAAGGCCGATTATGACGTCATCAATCCCTTAACAGAAATTAATCGGTCCGTAACAAGCATCCCAGTGCAAGGACGAATTGTATTCATAACTAGAACATCCTCCAAAGGATATTCAGACTACACATCATCAGATACAGAATGATAAAAAATGGTAAAAAAATCAGTCATTATTTTTTCAAATAATTCATATTACCTCATATCATTAATCATATACCTGACACCTTGTATAGACAAACCATCCACCGTGATGCACTGGAGCACTCCACCAAGACTACGCCTCTTCACCTTTCTCCACCTTGGGGAAGGAATTGGATCAAGAGGGCAAAGTGAGAAGACCTTTATAGTAAGCCTCCAACTCACTGAACATAGACTTTTTGGTTAGATAACCTAACAATATTAGTAGGAAATGGAACCGTGGTGGAGAAAAACAAACCCTCCTGTGCTGAGATGTCCACTAATAATGTCAAACCATACCTGTGGACATAAACACAAAGAGAAATTAGACTTATAAAGCACCATGTTGGAAAAAACCAACTCAAACAGGCGCTAATCACGGTAAGCGCGAGTCCCGGAAACACATTACACCGGGGAAAAAACTCGCTAGAATATCATTGAATTCACCTGATAAAGAGATCCCGTCCCTTCCTCTGGTGAATTTGTCCTCTCAGACATCTCTTCCAACAATATTCAACCGTAACAGACGTGAAAAAAGGCTTTTAAACTCGTGAAACTTGCAGATAACTAACAAGCACATGTGTTCTCCTTGCCAATAAATTAGCAAAGAGAAAGTAGTAGTCGGCGCATGCGCGGTGGTGGGGCTGGCATCCGCCTGACTACCTCTGACTACCTGCCCAGTAGGGGCACCTAACTGTTTTTAATCTGAGTGTTTTATTGAGTGAAAGCCAATATTTAGCAATATCAAAAGTATTAGGGAGGTAAGTATACTCTTGATGTGAAAAGGGTTAATCCTCTAACCCTCAAATTTGTTTTTGAAATTTCTTATTTTATCATAGAAAATGTTCACATGCAGACCAAGAGAAAACTATTCTTGAAAATTTACCACTGGAATGAATCCCCTGAGTACCCGAGTCATTCAAGCAGTACATTTTCAAAAATAGTCTTCTCTTGGTCTGCAAATGGATATTTCTCTAGACCACAGCAGAAGCCGTCTTGGCTGGTATGAGTGTTAAAGTGCTAACCCGTACCACCATGATGTCAATATTCTATATTTTACTGCAAAGAAACTGGTGTACAATTTTCAACAATTTTGGTGGACAATGTTGCTGCTGTAAAACTTTTGCCATCAGAGTGGTACGGGCCAATGGTGAATATTGGTCAAGAAAAATATGCAGACTATGCAAAGGTCACTTTTGAAAAAAATTATCACTGGAATGAGTGGCTCGATAAATTCAAGTGACCGAATCTGTTTTACATCCATTATTGGTTTACACTAGATATCTTACCCTCGCATAATAGTCAAGACATGGCGCTTGAGAAAAAAGTAGAACCTCATGGGCATCCAGTGTTTTTGCTTTCCTGCAGAAATGTGTCGTGAGTTCAGAATGTTTTTGTATCTCTTGGTCTGATTGTTATCTGTCTCGAGAACAGTAAAATTCAGTGGCTGACCTGTGAAACAGTGATGAGAATAACAAATACAATATTGTTCCATTGATACTGACTGATAAGGATGATGTGAGATTCAGCCTTTAAAACTGTTAACCCTAGAATTTCTTCGAAAAAGATTAAATTTTCTCATAGAAAGTGTCAAGAAGGCGATTTTTGAAAATTTACCACTGGAATGACTGGCTTGGTTATCTAGCTGTTGGCTGCCTTGAGTGTTAAAGGGTTAATAATTAAAATTCCAAAAGCAAATATACAGGACAGTTGTTGAATATTTTGAAACTAATTCGAATGGAACCTGTTGCAGTAACAGCTAACAGACCCCTCTCATATCAGTTTCAAAATATTCATCAGAATATTCTTAACAGCTCAAAACATACAGTACACATCAGAAATAACGTGTGTCCAAAACAAAATAAAACATACTGTTGAATATTTTGGACTTAGTTTTATTGGAAACCAAGTCCAAAGTCCAATAGAATATTTCTTCGAAATGGACCATTCCAGTTTTAGCTATGCCCTGCTCATCTCTAGCTAAGCTCCACCCACACCTCGCTCGTGTTGGGATCGATCTCTGAACTCCCTGCCAATCAATTTCCAGAAAACTATACAGGTAAGCTGTTGAATATTTTGAAATTAATTTGAATGGGTGCTGTAGCTGCCTATGTTTCTTCTTATCTTTGGTGATGGAAACATCCCAAGTTATTTAGGACCTGTACTCTAAAATATTTATAGTGATTATCTATAACATAATTGTGATTAGCTACTAGCTCATGTGATTGTCTTCTAGCTCATGTGATTAGCTACTAGCTCATGTGATTATCTACTAACTTATGTGATTAGCTACTAGCTCATGTGATTATCTACTAGCTCATGTGATTATCTACTAGCTCATGTGATTAGCTACTAACTCATGTGATTAGCTACTAACTCATGTGATTAGCTACTAACTCATGTGATTAGCTACTAGCTCATGTGATTATCTACTAGCTCATGTGATTAGCTACTAACTCATGTGATTAGCTACTAGCTCATGTGATTATCTACTAGCTCATGTGATTAGCTACTAACTCATGTGATTAGCTACTAACTCATGTGATTAGCTACTAACTCATGTGATTAGCTACTAACTCATGTGATTAGCTACTAGCTCATGTGATTATCTACTAGCTCATGTGATTGTCTACTAGCTCATGTGATTAGCTACTAACTCATGTGATTATCTACTAGCTCATGTGATTATCTACTAGCTCATGTGATTATCTACTAGCTCATGTGATTGTCTACTAGCTCATGTGATTAGCTACTAACTCATGTGATTATCTACTAGCTCATGTGATTATCTACTAGCTCATGTGATTAGCTACTAACTCATGTGATTATCTACTAGCTCATGTGATTAGCTACTAACTCATGTGATTAGCTACTAGCTCATGTGATTATCTACTAGCTCATGTGATTAGCTACTAGCTCATGTGATTGTCTACTAGCTCATGTGATTAGCTACTAACTCATGTGATTAGCTACTAGCTCATGTGATTAGCTACTAACTCATGTGATTAGCTACTAACTCATGTGATTAGCTACTAACTCATGTGATTAGCTACTAACTCATGTGATTAGCTACTAGCTCATGTGATTATCTACTAGCTCATGGGATTGTCTACTAGCTCATGTGATTAGCTACTAACTCATGTGATTAGCTACTAGCTCATGTGATTATCTACTAGCTCATGTGATTAGCTACTAACTCATGTGATTATCTACTAGCTCATGTGATTAGCTACTAACTCATGTGATTAGCTACTAACTCATGTGATTAGCTACTAGCTCATGTGATTATCTACTAGCTCATGTGATTAGCTACTAACTCATGTGATTAGCTACTAGCTCATGTGATTAGCTACTAACTCATGTGATTAGCTACTAACTCATGTGATTAGCTACTAACTCATGTGATTGTCTTCTAGCTCATGTGATTAGCTACTAACTCATGTGATTAGCTACTAACTCATGTGATTAGCTACTAACTCATGTGATTAGCTACTAGCTCATGTGATTAGCTACTAACTCATGTGATTAGCTACTAGCTCATGTGATTGTCTTCTAGCTCATGTGATTAGCTACTAGCTCATGTGATTAGCTACTAGCTCATGTGATTAGCTACTAGCTCATGTGATTAGCTACTAACTCATGTGATTAGCTACTAACTCATGTGATTAGCTACTAACTCATGTGATTGTCTACTAGCTCATGTGATTATCTACTAGCTCATGTGATTATCTACTAACTCATGTGATTAGCTACTAGCTCATGTGATTAGCTACTAGCTCATGTGATTATCTACTAGCTCATGTGATTAGCTACTAACTCATGTGATTGTCTACTAGCTCATGTGATTATCTACTAGCTCATGTGATTATCTACTAGCTCATGTGATTAGCTACTAACTCATGTGATTGTCTACTAGCTCATGTGATTAGCTACTAGCTCATGTGATTATCTACTAGCTCATGTGATTATCTACTAGCTCATGTGATTAGCTACTAACTCATGTGATTGTCTACTAGCTCATGTGATTATCTACTAGCTCATGTGATTAGCTACTAACTCATGTGATTGTCTACTAGCTCATGTGATTGTCTACTAGCTCATGTGATTATCTACTAACTCATGTGATTAGCTACTAGCTCATGTGATTAGCTACTAGCTCATGTGATTGTCTACTAGCTCATGTGATTGTCTACTAGCTCATGTGATTATCTACTAACTCATGTGATTAGCTACTAGCTCATGTGATTATCTACTAGCTCATGTGATTAGCTACTAACTCATGTGATTATCTACTAGCTCATGTGATTAGCTACTAGCTCATGTGATTAGCTACTAACTCATGTGATTAGCTACTAGCTCATGTGATTAGCTACTAGCTCATGTGATTAGCTACTAACTCATGTGATTGTCTTCTAACTCATGTGATTAGCTACTAGCTCATGTGATTAGCTACTAGCTCATGTGATTAGCTACTAGCTCATGTGATTAGCTACTAGCTCATGTGATTAGCTACTAGCTCATGTGATTAGCTACTAGCTCATGTGATTATCTACTAACTCATGTGATTATCTACTAGCTCATGTGATTAGCTACTAACTCATGTGATTAGCTACTAGCTCATGTGATTAGCTACTAACTCATGTGATTAGCTACTAGCTCATGTGATTGTCTTCTAGCTCATGTGATTAGCTACTAACTCATGTGATTATCTACTAGCTCATGTGATTATCTACTAGCTCATGTGATTATCTACTAGCTCATGTGATTAGCTACTAACTCATGTGATTATCTACTAGCTCATGTGATTATCTACTACCTCATGTGATTCGCTACTAACTAGGGGTGTAACGATACATCGGTGCATCGATGCATCACGATCCTTTGTCACACGATACGAGTACGATCCACACACACCTGTATCGTGATACTACATACTTTTCTAGAATAGAGCATCTGTACGAGTGCTCAGCTTTGATTCTCAGACATTTAAATTGGACTCAGGTGCATTAATAAGTAGAATTACTGCATATTACAATTGACAGTTCTGATTGAGTAGGTATACGGTAGATTTTGAATGCCTAAATTTAGTAACCGATTACTCGCTGGACTTGAGAAAAAAAATGGACGTTTGAAAACAAAGAAGTTAGCGAAATGCGTCATTAAAGATCGTAGCCAAGTAATCTGTTTGACTTTAAATTGTGTTTTTATGATAGCAATTTTATTCCCGCCATAATACAGACTCACAACGTGTGCTATGCTGTCTTACTAGATGCTATTCAGGCCAATTTGAGGCTTGGAAATTCTCGAGGTGATGAATATTGAATACTATAAAATCTTCCAGTCTGTTCCACACACTCACTAACTATGTTGGTTTGGTTCCTGGCAGCCAAATACACATTACTCAAAATATTGCTCACAAAATTACCGAAAGGCCTAACCACATTGTGTCAGTTATGCAAATGTTTTTAAAATGATTTAAGTCATGGCGCAACAAACGTTAATTTGGCAATAATATACATGTATGTCTATGACCATTCAAAGATAGCCCCCGCCAAGCATAATCTTTTCGTCACATAGCGGGAAGAAAATTAGAGGGTGTGTCTTGAAACAACCAATCCGTGAATGGCTCGCCTCCACTTTGTAGAGAACTAATAAATAATCATTACCGTGAAATATTATAATGTCCAAAATGGATGCCAAAAAAGAAATTTTGGTTGTCATTTTCTTAGGACATTTCTCGTTATTTATGTCAGCAAATCTTGCAAAATGATTGAATCTGGTTGCTAACATCTCGTATAATAAGGGAGGCGATAATACTTTTGTAGAAATCTGACTGATTTGAGAAAGATTGAAACGGATAGAAGAACTGATATCGTGAGACGATTGCAATGTAACTAGTGCCGTTTCAGAGACTAGTTCCCTATCCACCTGTATGCGCTAATACGGTAATTGGTTATTTTCGCATTCACAATTTTCTTACTCTATGTATATGAACAAAGCCGATTTATTTTATAAACCTTCCGGGTTATATCCACAGTAACCTACTACTGGGACATTCGCAGACCGCATCTTAAGCAATATTCCCCACTATTTTAATACAGTTCATTGATAGTAATCATACTTTATTGCTTTGATCATAATCAATAAACCAGGTTCACAATAATACTTTGCACAGTAGTAATAGACACAGTCCTCCTGGAGTCCATAGAACCTTTACACATTTGTATAATATGTACACTTTGCCAAGGACGATACATCTTGTGTACATCTAAGCTCTGCAAAATGTATCGTGATACATATCACGATACATTCTGGGTATTGTGATATGCATCGTGATACAATTTTTCAGTACAGTTACATCCCTACTACTAACTCATGTGATTAGCTACTAGCTCATGTGATTATCTACTAGCTCATGTGATTAGCTACTAGCTCATGTGATTAGCTACTAGCTCATGTGATTAGCTACTAGCTCATGTGATTAGCTACTAACTCATGTGATTAGCTACTAACTCATGTGATTGTCTACTAGCTCATGTGATTATCTACTAGCTCATGTGATTATCTACTAACTCATGTGATTAGCTACTAGCTCATGTGATTAGCTACTAGCTCATGTGATTATCTACTAGCTCATGTGATTAGCTACTAACTCATGTGATTGTCTACTAGCTCATGTGATTAGCTACTAGCTCATGTGATTATCTACTAGCTCATGTGATTAGCTACTAACTCATGTGATTATCTACCAGCTCATGTGATTGTCTACTAGCTCATGTGATTATCTACTAACTCATGTGATTAGCTACTAGCTCATGTGATTGTCTACTAGCTCATGTGATTATCTACTAACTCATGTGATTAGCTACTAGCTCATGTGATTAGCTACTAGCTCATGTGATTGTCTACTAGCTCATGTGATTGTCTACTAGCTCATGTGATTATCTACTAACTCATGTGATTAGCTACTAGCTCATGTGATTATCTACTAGCTCATGTGATTAGCTACTAACTCATGTGATTATCTACTAGCTCATGTGATTAGCTACTAGCTCATGTGATTAGCTACTAACTCATGTGATTAGCTACTAGCTCATGTGATTAGCCACTAGCTCATGTGATTAGCTACTAACTCATGTGATTGTCTTCTAGCTCATGTGATTAGCTACTAGCTCATGTGATTATCTACTAACTCATGTGATTAGCTACTAGCTCATGTGATTAGCTACTAGCTCATGTGATTATCTACTAACTCATGTGATTAGCTACTAGCTCATGTGATTATCTACTAACTCATGTGATTATCTACTAACTCATGTGATTAGCTACTAGCTCATGTGATTAGCTACTAGCTCATGTGATTAGCTACTAGCTCATGTGATTAGCTACTAGCTCATGTGATTAGCTACTAGCTCATGTGATTAGCTACTAGCTCATGTGATTAGCTACTAACTCATGTGATTAGCTACTAACTCATGTGATTGTCTACTAGCTCATGTGATTATCTACTAGCTCATGTGATTATCTACTAACTCATGTGATTAGCTACTAGCTCATGTGATTAGCTACTAGCTCATGTGATTATCTACTAGCTCATGTGATTAGCTACTAACTCATGTGATTGTCTACTAGCTCATGTGATTATCTACTAGCTCATGTGATTATCTACTAGCTCATGTGATTAGCTACTAACTCATGTGATTGTCTACTAGCTCATGTGATTAGCTACTAGCTCATGTGATTATCTACTAGCTCATGTGATTATCTACTAGCTCATGTGATTAGCTACTAACTCATGTGATTGTCTACTAGCTCATGTGATTATCTACTAGCTCATGTGATTAGCTACTAACTCATGTGATTGTCTACTAGCTCATGTGATTGTCTACTAGCTCATGTGATTATCTACTAACTCATGTGATTAGCTACTAGCTCATGTGATTAGCTACTAGCTCATGTGATTGTCTACTAGCTCATGTGATTGTCTACTAGCTCATGTGATTATCTACTAACTCATGTGATTAGCTACTAGCTCATGTGATTATCTACTAGCTCATGTGATTAGCTACTAACTCATGTGATTATCTACTAGCTCATGTGATTAGCTACTAGCTCATGTGATTAGCTACTAACTCATGTGATTAGCTACTAGCTCATGTGATTAGCTACTAGCTCATGTGATTAGCTACTAACTCATGTGATTGTCTTCTAACTCATGTGATTAGCTACTAGCTCATGTGATTAGCTACTAGCTCATGTGATTAGCTACTAGCTCATGTGATTAGCTACTAGCTCATGTGATTAGCTACTAGCTCATGTGATTAGCTACTAGCTCATGTGATTATCTACTAACTCATGTGATTAGCTACTAGCTCATGTGATTAGCTACTAGCTCATGTGATTAGCTACTAGCTCATGTGATTAGCTACTAGCTCATGTGATTAGCTACTAACTCATGTGATTAGCTACTAACTTATGTGATTAGCTACTAGCTCATGTGATTATCTACTAGACATCACTAAAAATCTTGAGTCTTCACAGCTGCATTGACCATTACAAAATACAACACAATTTTGATGAATTTTAATCTTTCAAGGGAGATAACTCTGACAATATGGGCGGATTTTGCCGAAACGAAATTATGACACCTTTTCTATCACTAAAACATCTGCTGAACAAAAAATTGTGAGTGTAGGTTCAAAACTGTTCGCGATCTGGACTGGACAAAAAATTTGACAAATTTGAGCTTTTCAAGGCAGATAACTCTGGTGAATAGAGGCAGATTTTGCCGAAGCGAAATCATGACAATTCATCCATCCCTAACACATCTGCTGGGAAAGAATTTTGAATGTAGGTTCAAAACTCTTCGAGATATGGCTCAGACAAAAAATATTTGTCAAATTTGAGCTTTTCAGGGGCGATAACGCGGGCAAATATGGGCGGAATCTGCCGAAACGAAATCACTGCACTTCATCTATCCCTAACACATCTGTTGAAAAAAATTTGTTAGTGTAGGTTCAAAACTCTTCGAGATCTGGTCTGGACAAGAAATCAGACGGACGCACTGACGGATGTCATCACATAATACGACCACGCTTACGCGGGTGTATAAAAAGAAGCGCAATGTTCAGTTCACTGTTCCATTATAACAAGGGAAGCAACGATTGTCAGAAGGACTGTTTCAAAATTCCAAGATCCCCATCAGTTTCTGTAGAAAAATTCATCGTCGTTTAGTGTACAGTGGCTAGTAGTCTCACCAGGAAACAACCTTAGGCCTGGCAGGTTGGGCTTGAGGTCCCGAAGAAGTCTATAGATCTAGGAGTTAAAATATGTCCCGGTGCGCAATAACTCAAGTTCTCCTGAAAGACCAGGGTCAAGACTTTAGAGTCTACCATGATAAGGTCTCTATAACCAAATTTGGTTCAAATATGTCAAGAAACTAAGGAGAAGTAGCGTTTTGTCAATTTCTGTTAAATTTTCCATTAAATCTAAAATTTTCATCAAAAAAACTGACCAATCAAAATTCTGAATAGAGGTTCTAAAGCCTAGCATGATAGAATCTGTCTAGACAAATTTGGTTGTATTATGACAAGCAACTATGGAGTAACATTTTTGACAATTTTCGGTAAATTTTTCATCTAGGATTTTCACCTAAAAATTTACCAATCAAAATTCTGAATATATGTTCTGGAGGGTACCAGCATAGGATTTTTCCAGCCAAATTTGTTTGAAATCGGTCAAAGCTGTTAAGGAGAAGAGATTTTACGGACAAACGACGGACAGATGATGGACGGGCGGCAGACGGCCACAATGGCATAAGCTCACTTGACCCTTTGGGGTCGGTCATTATAAGGAAGCATACATGTATGTCCACGTTTGGGTCCAGTATGATTAACCAAAGATCAGATATAAACTGCTAAGCTGAGCTAAACGGAAACTGTTAATGTTGAAAAAACCCAAGATTCTTTCAAAGGTTACAGTTACCGTGACCTTTGGACCCCAAGGTCATGGTCTCATGCCGTGTTATTATAATGAAGCTTGTGTCCACGTTTTGGTCCAGTATGATTATCCAAAGATGAGATATAAACGGCTAACGGAAAATGATGTTGAAAAAAATAATACTTTTACCAAGGTCACAGTGACCTTGACCTTTGACCTTTTGACCGCAACATTATTCTGGGATGTTGTGTCCTTATATGGAAGCATGTGTCCTAGTTTGCCTCGAATATGATTAACCAAACCTGAGATATAAATAGAAAAGCTGAGGTAAACGAAAAATGTTAATGCTGAAAGAAGCAAGGTCTTTACCAAGGTCACAGTGACCCTGACCGTTTGACCACAAGCTCATTGTGAGATGCCGTGACATTATACGGAAGCAAATGCCCAAACCTGAGATATAAACTGAAAAGTTGAGCTAAACGCAAATTGGACAACGACGCCGCCGCCGCCATCACCGCCGCCACTGCCGGACGACGTGCAGGATATCACAATAGCTCATTTTACTTCGTAACGTCGAGCTAAAAATAGTCTTCCCTGGGCTTGCACTTGAAGATTCCTCAAGACCATTCTAGGAGCCATTTATGACTGGCTTGATCATTAAAGGCAAAATGTTTAACAGTGATTGCTACATACAAACTGACCTTCTCCTGCGATCTTTTTCAAATCCTCCTCAAATTTTGTCAAATTCGCAACGAATTGCTCATGTGTCTTATTCATGTAGTGATACATATAACATGAAGGCTCAGCTGATATTGTGTGCACATTATGGAATTTCCCGGTTTCTAGCTGTAGACAGAAAACATAAGAAAACAAAGAATTAATATATTTCCGAAAAAGTTGGTCCCGATCCCAGGAGGATTCATAATAAGGAAAAATTACTTACCTCTCCGGGATGTAGAAATTGTTTGAGTGTAGCTTTCGTGACCATCTCGGTCACTTCTTCAGCACTAACTGACTGTCGCTGGCAACGTCGCTCTGGTCAGTGCTGAAGAAGTGACCGAGATGGTCACGAAAGTTACACTCAAACAATTTCTACATCCCGGAGAGGTAACTAATTTTTCCTTATTAAAAAAGAATTAATAATTTAAGAACATTAATAGTAACCTGAGAAGTGTGGCTATTTATGTCTCTAAAGCATGATTAAATGCATTCAGTTTGAAATATATACTATTAACCATTTAATGACTAAATTTGTTCAACAAATTAAAATATTTATTTATTGAATGTCAATTTGCAAGCCAAGAGAAGACTATTGAAAGTCGACCACTGGAATGGCTGGCTCGGACACATAAGATTAGCCACCCCAAACACATCTGCGCTATCACCCAACACCACTGCTGAGACAGCATACTATCCAATGATATGACATACACCATGTTCAATCCGGTCACACTGTCAGTGAGTGGCCCAGCAAACGGGTTTATACTGACAGATAGGACTGATTACAGCTGCAAGGTGATTTCAAACTACGACAGCTTCAGAACACAGTATATGATCATCTTTCCAACTATTTGAAGTGTATTACGACGTCACAATAATGACAACATGAATGACTCGATATAGTCCGTCTTTAATGCTTAATAGTCTGACATGTTGTACGAATTGTATGTTTTACCATTTAATAAACATTCTGTTGAATATTTTGAAACTAATATCGGCAGCAACAGCACCCAGTCAAATTAGTTTCAAAATATTCAACAGGTTGCCCTGTATTGTTTTCTGGAAATTGATTGTCCAGAATTTCAGGGATAGGTCGATCACAACATGAGCGAGGTGACGGTGGAGCTTAACTAGGGATGGGCGGAGCACAGCTAAAACTGGAACGGTCCATTAGAATTGCCACGCTAATCCCTACTCTGCTTCGCATAGGGCTTCATAAAAATGCATAATATATTTCTTATTTGATCCCCTCACTATCAATATAGCCACATTCCTCTCATTCATACTTACAAAGAGTTTATCTCCCTCAGACAATGTGTGGTTATTCTTCTCACCAACATACTCCACAATGACTTTTCCTTTCAGTACCGTCAAACTGGTATTAGCAAGATCATCTTGAAGAAAGTTCTCCAAATGCAGGCCTGAAAGACATGAGAAAAATCACAATTCACCTTTCCAGAGTATGTACCCATCATATGACGTCATAATCATCTACGCGGTGTGTAGAATGACATCATAATGGATGACATCATGAATGATGTCGATAAGTATGTCACGAACGCATATTTGAAGACGGTCTATGCCTTGTTGTACAAATTGTTTGCTTTTACTATTTAATAAATAATCTGTTGAATATTTTGAAACTAATTTGACTAGGCGCTGTTGCTGCCATAGACAGCAACAGCACCCAGTCAAATTAGTTACAAAATATTCAACAGCTTCCCTGTATAGTTTTCAGGAAATTGATAGCTAGGGCATTCAGGGATCATACAATCCAAACACGGCGAGGTGTGGGTGGAGCTTAGCTAGTGACGGGCGGGGCATAGCTAAAAATGGAAAGGTCCATTGTCTGATAGGGTCTTCGCCGGAGCACCAAAAGATGACCATTAACCCTCTAACCCTTTGACTGACAAATCCTGTAAAAGGTGTACGTTCTTTATGATATAAAAGCTATTCTGAATATTTTGAAATTAATCTGACTGAAACTTGTTACTGCAGAGACAGCATACTCTCCCAATGATATGCTATAAACCATGTTCAATCTGGTCCCACTGTCAGTGCATGGCACAGCATACGTGGTTTATGCTTGGCCTTATTCTGTGAATGCTACAAGACATGCCTCCACGGGCCTTGGAATTTTCTGTACTCTGGGCCAACACCTATAAAGCTTGCAGAGGACTCCACTGCACAAACTTGATAAACGTACTACCTAGCAATCTGAATGAGGCATGATTGAATACACAGAGAATCAGGAAGAACTTGCGGGAGCTAAGGACTCTAAGAAACAGTGGCTAAAGAAGAAGGACTGATTACAGCTGCAAGATGATTTCAAACTACTATAGATTCAGAGCACAGTTGTTCAGAAAGTTGTTGCTGCCTAAGGCATCAATGGCTTCCAGTTAAATTAATTT
Source organism: Chaetoderma sp. LZ-2023a (assembly GCA_034401795.1). Taxonomy (NCBI): domain Eukaryota; kingdom Metazoa; phylum Mollusca; class Caudofoveata; order Chaetodermatida; family Chaetodermatidae; genus Chaetoderma; species Chaetoderma sp. LZ-2023a. The sequence goes on from CM067372.1 coordinate 118,013,394, forward strand.
CAAAATATGCAACAGATTTCCGGTATGGTTGCCTTGAAAATGGGATATGGGGAATTCATCGGTGAAAGCATTAATTGTCAAATTTGAAAAAAAAAATTTCAGCTTTCTCATAGAAAAGATAACAAATTGCATACCAAGATACAATTATTTTTCAGGATTTCCCACTGGAATGACTGGCTCAGTAACATATAACAAGGACAAATTTTTCCAATACCTGCATCATTGATATATTTTTCAATTAGGCCGACGTGAGGTCAAAGTGTCTATTTTGGAAAACACTGTCGTTGAAAGCGGTTGTATTTTAACTTTTGACCCCAGCATTGGCTTCAGGATCTCCTGGGCATGCTTCCACCCAGGCAAAAATGATATGGAATTTAGGAACCTAAAGTTTATGCAATGGTCTACAGATAAAAAAAAACCCACAGATCCCCCTTGCGGGTTGGTCTGTTGTTTTATTAACCACTATAAAAACATACTTACTGTTCAATCTCTACTTGCTAAATCAATTATCTGCATTTAGCTACCAGAATAAGATTTTTATGCTTGCATACACTCCTCCCCATGCCTATTCCTATAAATATGGACCCTCAACCAGGCTACTGGTTAGGTCCATTGCCAGTATATTAACTGATATAGACTGGCACAAGTCTGTACTCACTCCATAGTGACGCCTGTCACTAAGCTCGCTTGCGCATACGCACTGGAGCCCAAATAGGAAACAGATTCACTTTTCTGAATTTAAGTGCCAAATATTATAGGAAAATTCTCAAATCAATTCCACGCGGGGTGGCTGAGGCCGGGTCATAGTGATTGAATGGTAATTATGTTTTTATAGTGGTTAATAAAACAACAGACCAACCCGCAAGGAGGGTCTGTGGGGGGTTGTTATTACACCACAAAAACATCCATTACCGTTCAATCACTACTTGCTAAACCCGTAGATTTGGTCAGTGCCCCACTTAAAACATTAGGTGGGAGACGACTTGAGAATCAACAAACAAGGATAAAAATCAAAGCAATCTTATCCAAATGTTAATAACATAACATAATAGTGCATTTAAATCAATCACACCGTGATTATCAAATAAGGAAAACTTGAACTAAGAGATAAATAAAAACCAAAATAAGCTCACCATTTCTTACAGACGCCCAGACTTAACGAAAATGGCGAGATGTGCTTGGTAAATGGTCTTCAGCAATTTTGGTTAAAATCACAATATTATGAAAGCAGGAGGCTGCTGCACTCTGATCTTTCAGAAAAAAGGTTGTAAAACAGGATTCAGATTTTCATCCTGCAACCTGTATGACTTCATCTAAATACGAACCGGCAAAAGATGCAAAAGAGGAAGCCATTCCTCTAACATCGTGAGCTTTAATATGGGAGAGATTAATTTGTTCCGGAGAAGCAATCTTGTAACAAAGCTTAATCGTCTCCGAAATCCATCAGGATATCGTAAACTTTGAGACCGGCTTAGTTAACTCTTCCGCATAAGAAAACCATAAAAGGGACGGATCAAATCTTTTGAAGTCAGTTCGCTGTTTGTACATTCTTAATGCCCTAACAGGACACCAGAGTTTGACGGATGGTGAAAAAGACGATAATGATTTTTAAAAGATCAGACTAGCAGGAAACCGGTTAGACTGAGTTTTAGATAAAAAATCCCTTCTGGGATTAAAACCAAACCCTCTCCTGAAACTATAAATCTCTCCCTTTCAGCAGAAGAAGCATGAATTCTGAACGCCTTCTAGCAGAGGCCGTTAATACTAATAGAGGAAAGAGGTTCAAAATGACGGCCTGCCAGCACTTGAAGAACCAAAGCTAAGTTCCATGAAGGTAAAGGCTTAGCTATCGGAGGACGAATATTGCCTAGACCTCTAATAAAAACTATGAAAGGTCTTAGTGTCCTTGACATCGGCATACAGAAGGCAAGGAAGAGAAGATGCCAGAGAAAATCTATATCCCCTAATCGAATTAGCTGATAAATGTAAGGAATCAGAGATATGTTAAAAAGTCTAATACTTGGGGAATAGAAACAGAATCGGGCACGAGACCGTGGTCTGAACACCATTCTCCAAAAATTTTAAGTCGACACTTGTAAACTCTGCGGTTCGACTCTTCTGGAAGAATCGATAATTACTGGAAATCTTGAAGAAACTTTATTGTCGTAGACTTTAGTTTCGATATTCTCCAAACACACAGACTGAAGATTTCTGGGTTTGGATGAAGACAAAGACCTCATACTTGAGACAGAAGATCCTGGGAGAATGGAAGAAGATGAGGGAAGTCTACCAGGAGATCTAGAAGGTCTACAAACCAAATCCTCTTTGGCCAAAAAGGAGCTATAAAAGAATCTCGCAGATTTGTTCTTTGACATTCTTCAACACTAACCAGAGCTCTAGATAAGCTTTTCAATAATTGGGTGATTCACTCTTAGAAATTTTGAAAATTGGGTTTCTTTGGAATTTAATTGGGTTATTATACATTATTAGCAAGAGAACTGAAATTAATTGGGTGATTTCCTATTTCAGTACTCATGATGTTAAAAATTAATTGGGCGATTGGCAATTTTTATTGGGTGAAAATGCAAAAACCCTGCTTATCTAGAGCTCTGACACTAACGGAATCAAAATCGTTGGAGGGAATGCATAGACGAACATTCCTGTCCAGGACTGAGACAGGGCATCCACCGCCAGGGCTTGACTGTCTGAAAAAAGAGACATGTAAGAGGAGATCTGAGCATTCAGAGATGTCGCAAACAGATCTACCAGAGGACGATCCATAAGACTGAAAATCGCTTTGACAACTGACCTCTTTAACCGCCACTCTGTGTGGGCGAATTTGCTGGGACGTGACAGTTGGTCCGCAAGAAAATTCAGACTGCCTGGGACATGAGGAGACATTAGAAGAATCTGATTCTTGCGACACCATAAGAGAAGGTTCCATACTTCTAGACAAAGGAGGGATGACCTTGTAGCCCCCTGCCTGTTGATATAAGAAACCACTGTCGAATTGTCCGACCGAATCAAGACTTTGAGACCTATCACAAGATCTGACCATGAAAGGAGAGCCTTCTTGACACCACACAATTCCCGAATGTTGATATGAGCTGCAGACTCCTCCAGGGACCAAAGACCGGAAACCGACAGGGAGTCCCAGACCACTCCCCATCCCTCCTGAGAAGCATCTGTGAAGATAATCGCCTGAGGGAAGGACTTTACCAGTGGAACACCCATCAGAAGGAGAGAACAGTCTTTCCAAAAATCTAGAAGAGGAATCAAGTGTTCTCTGATGGGAATCTGATGGTAAATAGAGTGAACCGACTGCTTCCAAAGGGACATTAAATAAATTTGGAAAAGTCTTCTCATCAGCGCCGCCCATGGAATAACATCCTCTAAGCTGCCAATCAAACCTATCACCCTTAGCAGAAATCTTGCTCAGACCATGGAAGAAGAAGACAGGATTTCCATTGCCACTGATAAAGCCTCTATTCTTGGATCTGAGGGGAAGACTAGACCCTGAGTCAGATCGAAAGAAACGCCTAGATGCGTAAAGATTTGAGAGGGACCTAGGCTTGATTTCTTTAGATTTAAAATACATCCTAGGTTGCATGCCAGACTGCAAACTTCTGGAAGAATTTCTGAGAGAATTGAAGAAGACTTACTTTACTAACCAATCGTCTATATAAACGTGGAGATGGATAGAACGACGGTGAAAATTTCTGCCACGGCCGAGACTAGGCGAAAAAAAAAAAGGAGCCGTGGTCAGGCCAAAAGGCATAGCGTGAAACTGCCAAACTCGATCTTAGTAAGCAAATCTCAGGAATTTTCTGAAGGAAGGGTAAATGAAAACAAAATGAAAAAGGCGTCATTTTGGTCGATGGAAACGACCACATACCTTGACTGGAAATGATCTGGGAGATGGTCTCCATCTTGACTTGGGAGTAAGAATCATGAGATTTTATCATGACATACCCCCTTGTTAAATTAAAAATAATACAGATTTGAATGTTTCAGAGCGAATAGAGATCATTTTACTAAGATTTAATGACAGGGTAGGATAATCTACCCTAGGATGAACACTCATGTATGTATAAATTCCTTAGAATTAACATAATTCACAAATAAAACTAACATGATAATGACCAAATTGTCAATTGAAAAGACCAGAGGAGACAAGAAAGAAGACTTAGAAGAGGAAAGAGGCGACACAAAAGAAGGAAGGTCTATAGAAAACTTCTCCTTACAAGGAAGAGAAAGAGTCTAAGCAATCCACTAGTGAGCCAGGGACCAGTCATCCGAAGAGACCCTGACTGGACAAAATCTCCTCAGCCCTGACCGACTAGGAAATAGAAGAATAGAAGAAGGATTAGGGGATGGAGAAGAAAAAAGATGAGAAGAGTCACCAGAGGCCATAGAATCAACAGTTCAAAAGGAAAGAGGAGAGCAAGGCCTCATGGAAGCTAGAAGAGAAGAAAACTGTAAAGAATCAGAAAAGGAAAAAGATTGATCAGAAGGAATGTGAACAGATACAACATCCTGACCAGAGGACATGGAAAGAATAGAGAAAAAGCTGACAATAAAGATCGAACAAGGGACGAATCCCTAAAAACAGAAAACAATGAGAAAACCAGACCTTAATCAACAATTAGAAACTCAAGCTCAAAAGACAGAACGACAGAAACAATCGGATCAAGATGATCAAAGAGGAAAAAGAAGAAGAGGAAGAGAGGAATTAAGAAGAATGGAAGATGAAGAGGAAAGAACAGGACCAGAAGATCCCAGGAGAGGATTGATAGAAGATGAAATATGGGAAAACCCCATAGGAGGGAAAAAAGAAGGAAGACAGAAAGAGAGAGAGAGAGAGAGAGAGAGAGAGAGAGAGAGAGCGAGAGAGAGAGAGAGAGAGAGAGAGAGAAGCGAGAGAGAGAGAGAGAGAGAGAGAGAGAGAGCGAGAGAGAGAGAGGAAGGAGAACATGACTAGAAGAAAACTTTAAAAGGAGAAGAGGCAGAGGATGAAGGAAGAGACCTATACTTATCTTTACTCATTATTATTAAAGACTCAGAACCAATATTATCATCTTGTAAAGACGGAAGTCATTGAGTTTGATATGCTAATAAAAAGGAATGATTGATAGAATGATAATGAATCCTGGAAACAGCTGGATGTTAAATACACAAAACACTAATACTAGATTATGATTAAACACTACGGGATGAATCACGAAACAAAACACTGAAAAACAGAGGCGATATAAAATCTAAGCAAAAAGACTCACCTAAACCATGACTGACAAGGCAGAAGAAAAAACTCGGCTTTTATTCCTTCTTCCTTCACCCTAATCTTATTTCTCTATTCTCAGCATTTTCTTGCTCTTGTAATCATTAATCTTAGCCATTCTCTTCCTTATGAATCCACTACTGAATCTATTCCTTTCAGCGCCTGTCGGAATTAGACTAAGAATTATGCTAGAAACTGGAACTTTCTTCAAGAAATTAATTCCCTTGGTTAAAATAAATATGTCAACTTGCCGACATAAGAAAAAAAAAGAGCGCGAAAAAAGGCTGAACGACCCGGAGACAACTGGCCATCTAAAGTTGGATGAAATTAAAAATTAATTTTAATTGCGACATCTAGCGATAATGCGTAGAATACAGACTGACTTATCGACTGCAACAAAAAACCCATACAACAACCAGTCGGAAGAGTCTTTAATTACGTTGAAAAGTTTCACTGATAAAAGAATAAATGCTGAATATCTACGATTCCAAGAGAGACTTCAAGACTGGCAATGTCTCGGAATTAATATTTTCAGCGACTAAACATTCCGATTTTAAAAGCACTTACTGAAATAAGACTAACTCTTAGACAAAATGATGACTAGATCCTAGGAAAGACAAACCTGGAATCTCAGTAAGAGCTATCACTGGAAATCCAAAAAAGGAAGACAGAACCGGAAGTTAATCATAGAACACCATGAAAACCGGTAAGTACCCTATCCCCGGATGTACAAATCTGGAAGTGTAAAAATAGGAAACGGAAATGCGCAAAATGGAAGAAGACAACCGGAAACTGAACCCGGATGTACATTAAAAAGACCAGAATAAGCATAGGAACCTGAAATACGCAAACCGGAAGTCAGGCCGGATACGGAAAAAATGGAGGTAGATCCGGAAACGGAAGTAACCCTTGTCCTGAGGACCTGAATCCACTACAACTGATCTAAGACATTAACATTGGCATATATGTGAAAGACGGGGGCTTCTGCCGCCGCCAACACTGCCTGAAAGTCATGCCTTTTCTTCTTATTAACAACCTCAAGACTCACGTGGGTTTGACCCGGTGACCTGCTCGAGATCACCTTCGAGAGCTTATTTGCTCTAATTATTTGCTCTTTATTCTTAATTCATTCACTAGCCCGGAAGTATGTCCCAACCGGAAGTGGAAGTCGGAAGAGCTTATTAGTCATACCGGAAATGGTCGGAACTGAAGTAAGAACGGGATCTTGAAGACCCGGATGTCCTGCAAAACCGGAATACAAACCGGAAATGGACGGAACGGAAGTAGCACCGGAAAACGGAAGTAAACTTGTGTCCCGAGGACCCGAATCCACCCCAACGGAACCGGAAGAACTAGCAAAACTAGATTGTGGACTATGGCTATAGGCGACCTATGAAGAATCTTGATGACCAGTATGACCAAAAATTTTGGCATTAGCATAAGCAGCAGGCTTATGGATGTCAGCTTCCCGCCTCCGCCACCACGGCTTGAGGGTTATGCCCATCATCCTCAAGTCTGTGGGCTTGACCCGGTGAACTACACGAGCCCACCTTCGAGAGCTTAGTCGCTCTAGACTTCTGCTTAGGAGACCTGAATACTTGCATTGACGTTAGAGGAATCGATTTCCCCCATTTGCGGGAACGCCCGCTAGCCCTCGGGCTATCGTCGGAATCAGAAGAAACTTCCTGTTTCTTGGCCTCCATGGTGGCAGAAGATATTCTTTCGTCTAAAGATTTAGTCAAAACTGCAGCGAAGGATTCAAATCTCGCAAATAAAGCTATCACTGCTTCCGAATTCGCCGAAAAAGACACACCCTCCGTTGCTGCTGGATTAGACATATTAGAATATTGCAAAAGACACAGCTTTTGTCTACTAGCAACGGAGGAAGGGGAAGGGCGACCGTAGGGCAGCGCTGTAAGGATGAATAATCCTTAAAGAAACTTATATACGAACGCAGACCACCCTATGCAAAACCCGCACATCGATGTGGGGGTACACGTAGTGCACTTAAAACAGAAATGTCCTCCATACTCCACAGAGTGAACTCGTTCACAGATTGAGGATGTGCACTTGATTTATCGGTCGTTAAAACACTCTTAAAAAATGAAAAGATTACGAAAGAAGCATACAGCTTAGAATTTCGATAAAAGGAGTCTAGAAACATGCAAACGCGTTTCAAAGAAAGGCCAGAAAAATTCAAATTCAAGATTGTTTTCTATCATAGGGAAATAAATGTAATTCCTTGTAAAGCACTATTTTTTCTTTTAACTGAAAGTAATTAAGGGCTCACTGGAGTAATAGAGTGTTTTTATATGATGATGACTTAGGCATGTTAAAGTTGTTACCACAAAAACGAAACCCACGAAAACCGGTAACGTTTATATACATAGTTATAAAGTTCAATATAACCACAAAATACTTCCAAAAACATAATTTTGGGAGGATAGACTTCATAATAGGCATATCTTAGCATGAGGAAGTCCTTCAAGTGTAAGCTGACACAGCGCAAAGCTATAAAAACTTTCTGATAATATTTGTGCAGTTGTTCTGCTTGCAGAATAATTGAAAAGTGCATCTGTTTCCTATTTGGGCTCCAGTGAGCATGCGCAAGCGCGCGTAGTGACAGGCGTCACTATGGAGTGAGTACAGACTGGTGCCAGTCTATATCAGTTAATATACTGGAGATGGACCTAACCAGTAGCCTGGTTGAGGGTTCATATTTATAGGAATAGGCATGCGGAGGAGTGTATGCAAGTATAAAAATCTTATTCTGGTAGCTAATTGCAGATAATTGATTTAGCAAGTAGTGATTGAATGGTAATGGATGTTTTTGTGGTGTAATAACAACACACCTTGTAATTAACCCTTTAATGGCCAAGCCTGCCACAACAGGCCTTTGCAGTGGTCTGGAGGAATGTCCATTTGCAGACAAAGATTGTCTACGGAAGAAATGGTTTATAGAAATAGCTTTCCTCATGTCAGTTTCAGAATATTTAATATCTTAACTCTTTAACACTCAAGCCAGCTAAAAATTTTGCTTTTGCAACGGTCTGGAGAAATTTCCATTTGCAGACCAAGTGAAGACTATTTTTTGAAAGTTTAACACTGGAATGACTGGCTCGATAACTGGGATTCAGAGAGAATGCCCTCAATTCACTGTGGATGACTTGTCCTTACACTTATATGTAGAGTTCATCCATTATTTGAATTCTCAACCAAAAATGTGGCTGCAATGCAACCATGGAACTCGACGTTACAATGATCTATGAAGCTGGACTTCAAACATAAAATAAATATAGAAGGCTTCTCAATACACTTATCAACAAGAGGCCCAAGAGCATGTGACGCTCACCTGGACCATTAGCATTTAAACCACTTACGTTTAAATAGACATGATGGATAAGTGACAGAAAATCCAAGGTGCCCGCCAACGAAACTGACCTAACAAAATTTTCAATTGATTTCCTGAAGCTTAGCATTCATATGATCATTCCACCCAAGTTTGGTTGAAATCTAGTTGTTGATTGAGTAATAGTAGCGATTTAAACTCTTCTGGAAAATCCAAGATCTCTGCCGAAAGAATTGACCAATGAAAATTCTCATTTGACTGTTGAAGTTGATGATGATAGGAGCATTCCACCCAAGTTTCATTGAAACTGGGCAATTAAGGAATTAAGAGTAGCATTTTAAAGGATTTCTGGAAAATCGAAGCTATCCACCAGAAAGATTTACCAATCAAAATTCTGTATATGTGTTCTGAATCGGAGTCCCATAGGGACCTTCCATCCCAAGTAAGTTGAAATCTGCCAAGCGGCTAATGAAGAGCAGCGTTTTGACCGTTTCCAGTAGTGTTCATAAAATCTAAGATTTTCACCAAAAAAATTGATCAATCAAAATTCTTAATAGAAGTTCTAGAGCCTAGCAGCATAGACCCTGTATAGCCACATTTGGTTGAACTATTTCAGGCAACTAATGAGGAGTAGAATTTTGACAATTTCCGGTAAATTTCTCATTAAATCTAAGATTTCAAATATACTTAACCCATGCGGATACTGTATTCTAAGATTTCCCAAAAATTGACCAATCAAAATTCTGAAGAAACATTCTGGAGGGTACCAGCATAGGATTCTTCCAGTCAAATTTGGGTGAAATCGGTCTGTATGATCAAACAAAACTTAGATAGACGGAAACGGTTATTATTGAAAGAACTAGATTTTCTCCAAGGTCACAGTGACCTTGACCATTGATCTTTTGAGCCCAAGGTTATTGTGATTAACCAAAGCTGAGATATACAACAGAAAAGTTGAGCTAAATACAAATTGGATGCCAATGCCGTCGCCGGACGACGTGCAGGGTATCGCAATAGCTTACTTCCTAAAGTCGAGCTAAAAATTATGACCCCTGGTCATCTGGACATGATACATACTCATGTCTAAGATGGCCAAAACTGCCCTCTGTAATGGTCTTGAGGAATTTCCCTGTGCAGGTAAAGAGAAGACTATTTTTGAGATTTACCAATGGAATGACTGGCTAGATAACCAAGGCAGTCATCTCAGTGGTAAATTCTCAAGAACAGTCTTTTCTTGGACTGCAAATGGACATTCAATGAGCAAATATAGTAATTTTCTTGACTAAATTTAGTCATTAAAGGGTTACCATAACATGATTCAAGACTAACTTGTCGCGACTCTGTTTGTCTGTCTTTCTGATAGTATGTCTGTCAAATTTTTTACAGATATCTTACAAAGTTACAAAGTCATAACAATAGCATGTTCCACTTGTTTGATTTTTGACAATGTTTAGCACATAAATGTACTTCATTATTATTATTATTATTAATATTATTATTATTATTATACTAAGATGGCTACTATAGATTTTAATCCATAATTACCTGGGAAGTCTGAGACAAACACAATGTCTGTGTGGTTGGTTCCATTGAGCATTCCTTTCTTCATGCTCTGCAGATGAGATCTCCAGTCCGACAGATCAATGAGAAGAGGTTTCACCCAGGGAGTGTTGAATAATGGGTTCCAGGGAGCCGTCAATATGTCAATGTTTGGGTCAAACATTCTGAGAAATGAAACAAATTTAATGTATTTAATCTGTATACCCATGGAGTACAAGTATCTTTCAAGGCAACCATATATGTAAGCTGTTGATTATTATCCCCACGTTTTACGTCGGGGATTCAAAAAAGCATCTGCTTTTGTTTCTACGAGAATTCTTAATACTTACCAGATGTACTATTATGATAATGTCTATTATCTAGTCTAGCTCAAAATAAACAATTAAAACTCCGCACTCTCCTGATCCTGCCCACACTGTGTCCGGGAATTACCATAGCCGCAGGTACCGAGTCAATTCCCAATCACAGTCAGATTCGTCTTATATTTGTCTTGACAAACAGCGAAAGCAGCTCAGCCTCACCTCAGCGGGGCGGCTGAGGAATGGGCCATAGTATATCAGGTAAGTATTAAGAATTCTCGTAGAAACAAAAGCGGATGCTTTTTTTATTCTACTTCGAATAATACTTACCAGATGTACTATTATGATAAACTCCAGATTTCAACAGCCAAGAAATACCGGTGGGAGGAGGTGAGGCTCGAACCAGCACTCATCTACCATCCGACAGAGAAGGTTGTGAAGAGACTAGAACCCTGGCATACGCTTGGGTTCTGCCATCTGACTCAGAGTGCTAAACTTCCATGGTCTAGACCACGCTCCCCCCCTCATTTGTCCGCACAAATTACAGAGGGCTGTCAAAAATGGGGAACAACACCCACCAGACCCATGTCAGCCCCAAGTCTCAGCTAGGGCAGTCCAGAGAGTGCAAAGAAGCTACTACAACTTCTAACTTTTGAAAAAACTATCAGTATATCGATTAGAATTTCAAATTGGAATGAGTCTAATGTCTGCAAAAGAATAAGATGTTCTCGTCCAGACTATTTACTTAAATAGTCTGGCATTTCGACCATAAGTAAACTTAAAATTAGTCATTTAGTTAATGTAAACACTCACCATTTTGAGTGCTTGGTCTTTCTTGTTCATCACAGGAGCTTGGCCCAATCCACGGTCGTTCTCAGGTCATGTGCATGGCCATTGTTCAGTGCAAGTGGAAGAACTTGTGATGTGTGCGAAATAGTGGTCGGATGTGGCTTAGTTCAGATTCGATAAATTGGCGACGGCTACCGGATTAAGTGCGCTGGAGATGTCGCGAAGGCAGAAATCAGTAAATGACGACTCGGCATGCCATTGTGCTACAGACATCACCTCCTCTAATGAGACACCCTTATAAAGGGCCGATGATGCTGCTAGTGCTCGGACTTGATGGGCATTCGCACGATCAATCTGCTTTCCTGTAGGGATTTTGTGCGACATCTGAATAGCATCGACTATCCAATGAGAAATTGTATCTTTCGAGGCACGCAAATGAAGAGCTTTGAGACATAACCACAGAGATTTTGGGTCATCTCTCCACTCCTCAGTACATTTCTTATACATTTTCAGCCATCTAACAGGATACCAAGTAGAAGAGTTTGGGTCATGTCTAATTAAACTTGGCAAATTGATCGGCTGTCCTGGATATTTAAGTGACTGATTCTTTGCCAGGAAACAAAGACGTGGAAGTAGTCTTAAACCTTCACCCGTGACGACAAAACGGTCTTGTTCAGCAGAAAGCGCATGAATTTCGCTTCTCCTTCTCGCCGACGCTGCTCCAACCAAGAAAACTGATTTAATAGTGAACAGTTTAATATCTATAGATCTGGTCGGTTCAAAGGGAGCATGCCCTAAAACCTGTAGAACAAGAGATAGATTCCATGCTGTGATAGGAATTGGCTGTCTAGGTCGCAGATTGCTCATTCCTTTAATAACTTCATTTAAATTGTCATTCTCCACTCCTTCAATGGCCAGACTGGGAATGACTGAAGCTAATGCAGACTTATATGCTGCTAGGGCTGAAGGTACAAGTTTGTCAACTTCGTATAGATGACAGATAAGATCTGCTACGTGTTGAACAGATGCAGAAAAGGGATCGATATCTCTTCCCTTACACCACTCTGCAAATTTGTTGATTCTATAATTATATGTTTTAGTGGTTGACCCTCTTCTGGCTGAAGCGACAAACTTCGCTGCTTGCTTAGAAAAGCCACCCTTAATTGCATGCTGCTTGATAACATCCATGCAGTCAATTTGAACATTTCTGGTCTGCTGTGGAAATACAGACACCTGTTCTGAGAGATTAGATCTCTTCTGTCTGGAAGAGGGATTGGATTGCAGACCAGAAGGTCCAGCAGATCCGTAAACCATGATCCGCCTGGCCAATAAGGGGCGATCAGTAGTACTTGGCACATACCCTCTCCTATCTTTGCCAGAACTTTTGGGATCAGAATCGTTGGAGGATATGCATATGCGTACATTCCCTTCCAACTTATTGCCAGTGCGTCTACTGCTAGAGCTAGCGGGTCCGGGATCGGTGACACGTATGTGACCATTTTTGCATCTTGTTTCATCGCAAACAGGTCCACATTTGGCTTGCCCCAATGTTTGAATAGAACCTCCGCTACAGATTGGTCCTTCGACTGAGAGCATCTGCTAAGATGTTCAGTCTTCCTGGAATGTGTGCTGCCCGAAGAATAACATTCCTCTCTTGGCACCACAGCAGAAGGTTCCAAATCATCATACACAACTCCGGTGATCTCGTCCCGCTTTGGCGGTTCAAATAAGACACCACGGTTGAGTTGTCTGTCCTTACAAGGACAATCTAGTCTCAGATTAAGCTCTCAAATTTTCGAAGTGCTAATGTCACTGCTAATAATTCGAGATATTGATATATTTCTGCACATTGGTCCGATCCCATTCCCCTGACACTGACTGATCGTCCAATACCACTCCCAAACACGTTGTCGATGCATCTGTGGTTGAGGAGGCTGTTGAACCACACCTCGCAGGAGATTCTGTTCTGATAACCACCACTGAAGGTGGAATATCAATGGTTCTTCTACTGGAATTTTCAGAGATAATGGATCCATTCTCTGAGACCAGAATGACATTAGATACATCTGATATTTTGATATTAGTATTATTAGTGTCTTAAGATTATTGCAATAGCCCTGCCTGTCTGCTTGTCTACCTGTCTGCTTGGTTGCCTGCCTGCCTGGCTGTCTGTCTGTCTCTGTCTGTCTGTCTGCCATGATTATTAAGGTTGTACAGGCTGGATCTTGACCAAACCTGGGTGGACGGTTGCACTTGGGGTAGCAACGTAGTTTTATGATTTTGGGGATCAAAAGGTCAATGTTATGTAAAAAGGTAGGCTTGAGACTCAGAAGTCCATGGAGTATTTGCTACACTCATGCCATAAGTGGAAGCGGATATTGCATTCAGGTCCGCCTTCCCATCCATCCACCCACCCACCAAACCATCAATGTCTGTCTGTCAGTTTGTCCTCAGCTGTGTTTCGGAAATTACGGATCTGAGATGTCTCAAGTTTTAACACAAGAAAGGTCTATGCATAAGGGAATGGCCAGCATTGTACTTGGGCCATGCATTAAAAAATTCAAAATCAAAAACTTACTAGTGACAAAAATGGGAGAGTGAGGGTATGCAGATTTCTGATCTCTGCTTCTGTTTTAAATTATCATCATACAATGTACATGATCATTAATTTTTAAATAATTATGATTTGTCCATATGTTCCAAAGGTATTTAATGAACGGAGATAAGAATTCAATACTGAACTAATTTTGATATGCAACAATATTACCGTAAGTTTGGTGACTATCTGAAAACCCGATAAAATCACCGATGGAAGTGTGGACACAAAGATAGACACTGTGATTATGACATACTCGCTCTTTTGCATGGGTTAAGTATATTCTAAATAAGAGAGCGAGAGATTTGATCTTACCATATAAACAAAAGCTTTCAGCCTATGCAATATTAAAAATATTAACTTAGTTAATAATGCAGCGAAGTATTGTCATTGGTTGTTAGCATGAGAAATGAATTTTATATTCACCAATCACAATACAGCCATTCTTACCGCAATGGATATCAATATGTCGAAGTTGAGAATTAGTGACGCAAGTCAATGTGACGTCATGAGCAGGGATAATGTTACAATACCGCTTATGATGTCCCATAGTATATTTTGACATTATGTCAATGTATATTGTTAGTAATGTAAATAAATACACTTTGGCTTAGTGCAAATTCTTCACATAGTTCATATTACAAGTACTATATATTTCGAGGTAAAATATCACTTTGCACTCGCTAAAGCTCGTGAAAAGTGATAATTTTCAGATTGGTTGATAATAGTGATATTAACTCTTTAACCTGTAAAACGCCCAAAAATTGATTTTGCTGTGGTCTTGAGAAGGGTCCATTTGCAGTCCAAGCGAAGACTATTTTTAAAAATTTACCACTGGAATGACTGGCTCGATAAGCGAGCCAGTCATTCCGGTGGTAAATTAAAAAAAATAGTCTTCTCTTGGGCTGAAAAATGACATTTTCTTTGAGAAAATTAAAATTTTCTTGAACAAATTTAAGGCATAACGGGTTAAATAGAACCTTGTTCGAGATCGTCTATGCATGTTTATTGTTTTATTGCCAGAGATGCTGGAAATTGAGTGAGGCGACATAATTAGTGACTTACCTTTGCTGGAATCTTTTGTTCATGGACTTCCAAACATCAAAGTAAATCTCAATATTGGAGATATTAAACTTCTTTAGGTTTCTTTCAATACAACGTCCATATTGTTTAGCCATGTCCGCATGAGAGGCCCAGCGTGAGTTACCTCCTACCCACACCTACATAATAATCATAATAATAATAATAATAATAATAATACTAATGATAGTAGTTGTTTTATACAAAGGATAGATCAATGCGTGTGATCTCGTGCGAACATGAATATGCGCCTTCAAACAAACTCTTCCGTGAATTGTCAGCATCATACAATTGATTTCATTGGGTAATTATCATCATTTGCAAGATAATACATCTCAGAATTCTCTTCTAAGTAGAGCGATTGCATGACCTGGTTGTTAAATTGTTGATGTTGTTCACAGGATGGAATTATAAGGAAGGCATTTATCAAATCAAGACTGTTTTACATGCATCCATATTTTGACCACTTTATTATATCTTGAAAATATGCAGCCTACTCTTATTAGTAGTAGACTAATAGGGGGGGGGGGGGAGATTAAAAAACCAGTGGCCGACATTGATTTCTAGGGGGATGAAAATGTATCAGGACCGAGATCACTTTAAAGTAGAGCGATCCTGTAACACGATTGCTATTATTATACGGCTACACGCACTCGCTATTCTTCTAATACACAGTTTTGCATTTTGAAACTGCTAAGAACTCATATGTCAAAGTTAGGCCGTGGCCTTCTATTAGAGCATGGGTCTTTAATAGGTGGAATCACACACATAGGCACGCACACACATACGCATGTGCGCACACGCACGCACACACACAATATATACACCTGTGCAAAAGTTAAGCACCAGCAAAAACAATAGAACGTAGAAACATGATGGTACAACTAGGCTGCCATACTTTT
This sequence comes from Chaetoderma sp. LZ-2023a, assembly GCA_034401795.1. NCBI lineage: Eukaryota > Metazoa > Mollusca > Caudofoveata > Chaetodermatida > Chaetodermatidae > Chaetoderma > Chaetoderma sp. LZ-2023a. The sequence continues at coordinate 118,029,247 of CM067372.1, forward strand.
TGTCCCCGCGTTAGCTGACATAATTCCAAGTACGAAATGCACATGCATGCATGACTTCACGCCGCTTGATGTCCGTGCGTGGCGGGAAACAGCACACGTGTTCAGTTATGTAAAAGTCCAGTTTGAGGTGTAGAACATTACATACAGATTTAGGCGACAAGATTAGGAATTTTGTGTTCATGACGTGGTTTATTTGTACAGAGAGAATTAGCTCTTGATTGTGAACCGCTATGGCAAGACGAAGGTTAAGTGATCGTGTGAAATGGCAAATCATAGGCATGCATACCACTGGTATGTCATGCAGAGAGATTGGCAGACAGCTGAACATTAACCATACTGTAATCAGTCGTTTGATTGCAAAACATGGGCAAACTAACGAGGTGAAGGACAGGCCTAGATCTGGAAGACCGAAGAAGACTACTGCCCGTGATGATCGAGCCCTAGTACGCCTTGTTAGGAGATCTCCATTCACCAACAGCAGAGTGCTCAGCCAGCAATGGGAAACGCGCAATAGAGTGTCAATGTCTACCGTCAAAAGGAGACTGTATGCTGCTGGCATGAAAGCTAGGAGACCTGTCAGACGTCCTCCCCTCACTGCACACCACAAAGAGGAGCGTCTGAGGTGGTGCAACGAAAGAAGACACTGGAACATGAGATCCTGGAGACGGGTACACTGGTCCGATGAAAGTCGATTCCTGCTTCATGCCACAGATGGTCGAACTCGTGTATGGAGGTCCAGACGCACGGCGTACGACCAACGTAACATCATGGAAGAAGTTCCATTTGGTGGAGGTTCCGTTATGATATGGGGGTGCATCTCATTTGATTGTAAGCTGGATCTGTTGACTGTACCTGGAACACTAAATGGACAAAGATATCAAGATTCCATACTGGATAGAGTTGTGGTCCCTCATTTTGTAAATCATGCACCTGGAACCCACCCTACATTCATGGATGACAACGCCCGACCACATCGTGCTAGAGCTGTGCATGAATACCTCCGCCAGAATGCCATCGAAACCCTACCATGGCCAGCAAGGAGCCCTGACATGAACCCTATTGAGCATATCTGGGACATTCCGGGAAACATGGTGAGAAGGAGGGATCCTCCTGTGCAGAACCTACAGGAATTAACAGACGCACTCCATCTTGAATGGCAACGAATACCACAATGGCGTATCAGTCGGTTGGTGACCAGCATGAGACGTCGTGTCCAGGCCGTCATCCAGGCACAAGGTGGATATACCCGGTATTAATAATGACAGTCTCAAACTCGTGCACAGATGTTAAACTTCGTTTTCAGACACCATTAATGACAATCTAGCCACGTGTGTCAACTGTAGGGCAATAGTTGTCAGTTGTGTCAACGTAACCATATTCAGGCCTCGTTTTCAAGTTCAAACAAAAACATACAGTGTTTCCCCACCATCATAATCAGCATTCCTCTAGTTGCATTATTACCTCTTGCACTAAGATGGATGGGTACATAAATGTTTAGGCTATTGCTTTCTTCATAACACATGAATATACCCTCGCATGTGCGTAAAAATAGGGTGGTGCTTAACTTTTGCACAGGTGTATATATATATATATACCTACATTAGGTTTAAGATAGCCGATTTCACCAGTATCTTTCATCTTGTAAGTAATCTTCATATGTTGGACATTCCATGTATGCACCATCATCGTCCATGTGTAACCATACAGACCGTCTGTCCAGTTGTTGTAGCCCTGTAGCAAGGTAGAAACACTCAAATGCTACATGCATACATGTATAGCTAAGATGTTAGAATACAATAATTATATATATTTACAGACCAGAGATGTGGTTACAAGGCAACCATGAAGCCTAACTTTAAAATGAACTATGAAGCTTGACTTCAAACAAAAAATAAAAATAGAAGGCTTATCAATACTCTTATCAATTGCCATGACCTTTAACCTTTTGACCCCAAAGTAATTGTCTCATCCCCTCTCATTAGCAAGTGTTCAAGTTTGAGTACAGTATTAATAACACAACATAAGATATGAACTGCTAAGTTGAGGTAAAAGCAAAATGTTATTGTTGAGAATGAGTTTTGTTATTATCACACTGACCATGACCTTTTGATGGCAAGGTAATTGTGTCATGCCATATCATTATAAGGAAGGATGTGTCCGAACATGGGCTATGTATGCTTAACCCAACATGAGATATAAACTGCTAAGTTGAGCTACACAAAATGTTAGGATACTAACTATGTCATGGGTGCATATCTGGGACTGGTGCTTTTTTTGCTCCAGCTCACAGAGTCCATCGAATGCACTCCTAACCCGCATTGTTGATGCCTTGTGGATCCATATAGTGTAGCTGGTTCCAGTGGTGTTCTTTTCGTCATCGCCATTTAGTGGATACTGGATCCTGCGGGTCTGTAGAGAGGACTTGAATGATGCAAAACTGTGTTGTTTCTGCAGTGGTTTATTTTGTTGAAGTGCCTGGAAATGGGCGTGTCGTATGATGTGTTTGTAAAAGTATGTGACACTTCTTAGGTGTTCCTTGATTCTGCCGTCACAGGCCCACAATGTCTATCCCACATATTGTTTTCCGCAGAGTCTGCAGGATAGTAGTTAGATGACGTTACATGTTTTGCAGTTGTTTACGATCTTGCATTTGTGTGAGTATCCAGTGTGGTTGCTGGTGAAGTATGGGGTTTTGCTCATACTTTTGCAAATGTTGCAGTTTCACGGGTTGCGATATGGGTTTTTTGTCTTTCTCTTGATTGACTAGACGAGCCCTGACCACCTTGTCTCCTAGTGCTGGATTTCTGCGATAGCCAAACTTGGGTTTGTTTGGAAAGGTTAGGTGACATCTCGCATTGGATTCCAGCAGAGGCCTACAAATGGCAGGCCAACAACAAAAGTTTGCTTGTAAGGTCTGTGGCGGCTTGTTCTCGTGTAGAAGAGGAGGAAATAGGCATGTCAGTGAAGTACACAAGGGAACCTGTAATTGGTTTTGTAGCCTTTGCGATCTGCCACTAAAGCGTAGAGCCTACATGAAGAAACATTTAATAGTGGACGAGTTTTCAGAAAAGACCAGCGACAAGATGCTGGACTTGACCTGCACTGTGGTAGGCAGACGAACTGTGTACAAACAAACTATTTCACTGGAAACATCGCACAGGTATGACCTTAGCAAAGAACCGCTATGGAACTATAAAATTCCAAAAGATGCCCTTTTGAGCCCAACATCACTCTAATTATAAGGAAGTATCTATCCATTGTTGGGTCCAGTATGTTTAACCAAAGATGAGATATGAACTGCTAAGTTGTCATAATTGGAAAATGTTAATATTGGAAAAGCAAAGTTTTTACCAATGTCCCAGTGACTGTAGACCATTTGAGCCCAAGGTCATTATGTGATGCCACCTCATTATCCAGAAGCATGTGTCCAAGTTTGGGTCCTGTATGATTATGATACAGATATGAACTGATAAGTAGAGATAACCGGAAAATGTTAATGTTGAAAAACCAAAGCTTTTACCAAGGTCACAGTGATATTACACTTTGGTCTTTGACCCCAACTTTATTATGTGATGCCCTGTCATTATAAGGTAGAATGTGTCCAAGCTTAGGTCCAGTATGCTGAACCAAAGATGAAACATAAACCGCTAAGTTGAGCTAAACAGAAAATGTTAATGTTGTAAAAACCCAAGGATTTTACCAAGGTTACAGTGACCTTGACCTTTGATGTTTTTCAGCCACGGTCATTGAGTGATGCCGCGGCATTATAAGGAAGCATATGTCCAAGTTTGGGTTTAGTATGATTAACCAAACATGAGATATTATAAACATAAAGGTTGAGCTAAACGGAAAATATTAATGTTGGAAAAAATCAAAGGTTTTACCAAGGTCACAGTGATGTTGACCATTTGACCCAATGTCATTGTGTGATGTCAGGCCATTATAAGGAAGCATGTATCCAAGTTTGAGTCCAGTATGATTAACCAAACATGAGATATAAATATAAGAGTTGAGCTAATTGCAATTTGGACGTAATCGCCGCACGACGTGCAGGGTATCACAATAGCTCGTTTTGCGTCTTAAAGTCGAACTAAAAATGATCAACTGATAGACATTCTCAAAGTAAGCACCTAGAATATAAATAACTAAAACCACAACTATAGCTGCATGATACTGCACTGGACAATATATCGCAATATATAATGCACAAGCAAACATGTAGTTGCAATGCAACCATGGCGCTTGACTCTACGATTTTGCAATTGACTATGAAGCTTGACTTCAAATATAAACTAAATATAGAACAATTATCTCATTACACTTAAGAGTAACCAGTGTCCACGTCATTGTGCCAACCCCTCTCACTACAAGGAATCTTGTGTACAAGTTTGGTTGCAGTATGATTAACCCAAAATGAAATATGAACCTCTAAGTTCAGCTAAAGTTTTTACCAAGGTCACAATGACCTTTACCTTTGACTTTTTGCACCTCAAGGTCATATGGTCATGACTGCTCCTGATAAAAAGCATATGTCCAAGTTTGAGTCCAGTATAATTAACAAAGTATAAAATATGAACTGATAAGTTGAACTAAATGCAAATTGGTCACCAACGACGTTGCCGCCATCATCACCATCAGACGACATGGAGGGTATCATAATAGCTTGTTTTATTTTGCAAAGTCAAGCTAAAAATTATTTTGAAAACTTGGAATGACTGGCTCGATAGCCAAGCCAGTCATTCCAGTGACAATATAGTCTTTTCTTGTCCTGCTTCCAATCAAATTAAGTCAAAAATATTCAACAGTACATTTTATTTCGCTATGGAAACATGTCACGTTATTTCTGAGTCGTACTCTAAATGTACTGCATCAGCCCTGTCATATGGTATACAAATTCATATTTCACAAAATTAAAAAATTAAATTTAGAAGTGTTAATCTTCCAGATGTAGCCAATGCTATGAGGTACACATAGTACTTACATTAGTGATGAAGTGTGAGTATGGTAGGAAGAGCTGATGAAAGACATAACCAATCACAACCCAGGCAAACACTTTGTGATATCGCGATGGTTTCGATTTCTTCACTGGCTTTTTATACTCTGCGGGCAAGTCCGGTCGCTCAAGCTGAAAACAGACAGAACAACTACACCTAAAGGTTTCATGTAAATACAGAATAATTTGGATGAGACTGGAGATATTTGTTGATTTTGTGCAATTTACCCAGCATGCAATGCTCAGGTGCCATAATCAGTGCAACTATTACTTGCCACATTATTTGAATTTATTGTTTGTAATTATTAAACAAAAACTCCCTTCCATGTAACTGATCATTGTTAGCTATCTCCTGAGGCATAAGCAAGTAGGACAGATTCACATCAGTAGCGTCTGAGGCATAAGCAAGTAGGACAGATTCACATCAGTAGCGTCTGAGGCATAAACAAGTAGGACAGATTCACATCAGTAGCGTCTGAGGCATAAACAAGTAGGACAGATTCACAGCAGTAGCGTCTGAGGCATAAGCAAGTAGGACAGATTCACATCAGTAGCGTCTGAGGCATAAGCAAGTAGGACAGATTCACATCAGTAGCGTCTGAGGCATAAGCAAGTAGGACAGATTCACATCAGTAGCGTCTGAGGCATAAGCAAGTAGGACAGATTCACATCAGTAGCGTCTGAGGCATAAACAAGTAGGACAGATTCACATCAGTAGCGTCTGAGGCATAAGCAAGTATGACAGATTCACATCAGTAGCGTCTGAGGCATAAACAAGTATGACAGATTCACATCAGTAGCGTCTGAGGCATAAGCAAGTATGACAGATTCACATCAGTAGCGTCTGAGGCATAAGCAAGTAGGACAGATTCACATCAGTAGCGTCTGAGGCATAAGCAAGTAGGACAAATTTACATCAGTAGCGCCTGAGGCATAAGCAAGTAGGACAGATTCACATCAGTAGCGCCTGAGGCATAAACAAGCAGGACAGATTCACATCAGTAGCGTCTGAGGCATAAGCAAGTAGGACAGATTCACATCAGTAGCGTCTGAGGCATAAGCAAGTATGACAGATTCACATCAGTAGCGTCTGAGGCATAAGCAAGTAGGACAGATTCACATCAGTAGCGTCTGAGGCATAAGCAAGTAGGACAGATTCACATCAGTAGCGTCTGAGGCATAAGCAAGTAGGACAGATTCACATCATTAGTGTCTGAGGCATAAGCAAGTAGGACAGATTTACATCAGTAGCTCCTGAGGCATAAACAAGTAGGAGAGATTCACATCAGTAGCGTCTGAGGCATAAGAAAGTAGGACAGATTCACATCAGTAGCGTCTGAGGCATAAACAAGTAGGACAGATTCACATCAGTAGCGTCTGAGGCATAAGCAAGTAGGACAGATTCACATCAGTAGCTCCTGAGGCATAAGCAAGTAGGACAGATTCACATCCGTAGCGCCTGAGGCAGAAACAAGTAGGACAGATTCACATCAGTAGCGTCTGAGGCATAAACAAGTAGGACAGATTCACATCATTAGCGTCTGAGGCATAAGCAAGCAGGACAGATTCACATCAGTAGCGCCTGAGGCATAAGCAAATAGAATAGATTCACATCAGTAGCGTCTGAGACATAAGCAAGCAGGACAGATTCACATCAGTAGCTCCCGAGGCATAAGCAAGTAGGACAGATTCACATCTGTAGCTCGACAGCTTATAGTTCAATACTAGGTGTATTCAGGTGTATACGCCAGGTGTACATATGTCAAGGAACCCATAGGAAAAAGCTGTTGTATATTTTGACAGTAATTTGCCTGGAAGCCAAATTATTCTAAAAATAACTACAATATGCAGTCGATGGCATGCTATCGCATATCCCTATGTTTTTCTAACGTTGCATATAAATAGCATACATTACCTCACCTACAGATAGTGAAATAGTGAGATTTTCTTGTTTTTGTCATCTTTTAACGGTTATAAGACAACTGCTTATGTACTGTGATAACTGTAAGCCAGGTTCTTGATGAGCAACCTGGATCTGTAGCTTGCATCACCATTGCTTTCTAAAATTGCACCGGTACCTTACATCAACAAGCTCTGGCAGAATAGGAGTCTCGTTTGGCATATAAGCTAAGATTCCATAGGCTCATCCGCATCAAAAATCAATTCTATGCATTTTAGCCTTTTAATCTTCAAATTCGTTTTTAAAAATATCAAAATTTTTTCATAGAAAATATCTATTTGCAGATCAACACAAAATCTTTTTAATTTACCACTGGAATGACTGGCTCGGTTATCGAGCCAGTCATTACAGTGGTAAATTTTCAAAAACAGTCTTCTCTTGGTCTGCAAATGGACATTTCTCAAGACCACTGCAGAAGCCGTTTTTGGCTGATATGAGTGTTAAAGGTTTAATGCGTGTGATTCCATAGGGGCTGATGCAACCATGATTAGCAAAGCGTGCGCATGTGCTACTGTCTTGATCGCTACATGTTGTGATTAAAACCCCAAACATGATGTAAATGAATGTAAATAATGTCAGGAATGAATCGTTGGCAGACCCCTCTGGAGAAAATGCGGTGTATAAAGAAAAACATATGGAATCATACCTCATGAGAAAAATGGCTACAGAAATGCACCAGCATGATGCAAACACGGACATACCTATTAAATTTCAGCTTAATCAATCAGAAAATTTCTGGATGATAGCTATTGCTCTCGGAATAACCGTAGCGGATTAATACCTACAGACCAGTAATGACAAATTATTTATGATACAAAGGGAATATTCAAGTCTTCTTGTACAGTTGTCTTGAAGATGATACAATGAAATTTAAATGGTTAACAATACTGCCAAGATATGTACCTTTTCTTCCTTCTCCTCTGGCTTGACTTCTTCCTTTGGATAGATACAGTGTTCATTTGCCTGCAAAGGAATATCTAATGGTTTCATAAAATCGAGCCATGATGGTAAACGCTTGCAAAGTCGTCGTGGCCAATCCGGATGGAAATACAGAGGCGTGGTCAGCAGCATCGTCCACGGAAACATGCCTGAAATAATGTAGGAAACTCTTAGATATGGAAAATTTCAAAATTTGTGAATAAATAATTTTTTGTAGTTTATTGTGAACATATGAGACATCTTGACAATTAATTCACATCATGATGAAATTATAATAATTCATATGGTGAGTAAAGCCCTATGTAGTCATCGCTCTATCTGTCTCAGTACGCTAACCAGTAATCTGGATGTACTGCAACCTCGAAGCTCGATTTTACGACATTGCAATGAACTATGAAGTTTGATGCTGAGCGTAATAATGTTTTTCTACTTAAATAGATGATGGCTAAATGCAGGAGGTCTATCAATACACTTATCAGTGACCATCACATTTAGCCTTTTGAGCCAAGGTCATTCTGTCATCCTTTCTCATTACAAGGAAGAATGTGTCCAGCATCATTAACCAAATATGAGATATAAACTGGTAAGTTGAGCAAAAACACAAAATGTTAATGTTGAAAAAACAATGGATTTATCAACATCATAATGACTTAGACTTTCAACACTTTGATCTCCTTGACCCCAAAGTCAATGTGTGATGCTCTCTCATAATAGTGAGGTAGGAGTTCAAGTTTGGATGCAGTAAAACTAAGCCAACATGAGATATGAACCACTAGGTTGAACTTAATGCAAAAGGTTAATCTAAAAAGAACGAGTTTTATTATTATCTCACTAACTGTGACTTTTGAGCTCTTAATGTCGAGGTGAGTGTGTCATGCCAGTATTGTATCACGAAGCAAATGTTCAAATTTGGGCCCTGTATACTTAACCAAACATGAGATATAAACTGTACTGCTAAGTTAAGCTAACGGCAAAATGATTACCCAGGGCGACAATGACCATGACCTTCGACCTCTTGAGCCCAAGGTTAATACGTCATGCTCTCCCAATATCTGGCACCATGTGTCCTTGGTACAGCGTGATTAACTCAACATGAGATATGAATCATCTTATAGCAGCATTCGTTAGCAATGGAGGACTACAGTTTTAGCCTATCTTTATCTAATCTCCACCTACACCTCGCTCGGGTTGGGATCGATTGGTCTATGAACTCACCGACTATCAATATCCAGAAAACTATATAGGTTAGCTGTTGAATATTGTGAAACTAATTTGACTAGGTGCTGTTGCTGCCTATGCCTATTTCAAAATCTTCAACAACATGTTTACAAAATGGACAAAACCAATTCACCTTTCCAGAGTATCCATCTATCATCTGAGATCATATCTTGTATATCTTATATATTTGTCTTTCTCGGAAAATACTATTATTTTACAATGATCGCAGCTATTGGTCCTGCAAACAAGAGCTTCCGTGAACAATTCATATCAACTGACAAAATTTGGTCGCTTAATGCAGATAAAGTCGGTATTCGGGCAAAAAAATAGTGGTTGCTGGTTGTGTTAGACAGGTGGTCACTTAATCAAGGCCTTTTACTATTGAATTTTACTTGGACAGCCAATGGTGGTTGCTTACAGCAGTCGATCCCTTAATTCAGGTGGTTGTTTGTTGGTACGATATATTCATATATCACAATTGCCATACTGTACGGTACACCTTTACATCACATGTGCAGCCCAAGCACTGGAAGGGTAATACTACAGCCCTGCTTAGTCCTTTCAGTGATAAATTCCTCATATCGCAATCTCAGAGCAATCAAACAGGGAAGCGGATGAATATTTTGAAATTAATATGACTGAAGGTTAGGCAGCAATGGCTTCCAGTCATGTTAATTTCAAAATATTCAACAGAATATGCTATAAATTGTAAATAATTTACTTTTTCACGGATATGTCGTTGAAAGGGTTACAGTGAACGATGATTAAAGCTATCATCACATCTTAAAATAGCTAATGTTAATCCATAATGTTATTGATAAATTCCATTCTCAGTAACTCTATATACGAGTCCAGGCATTGATACTTTAACCCTTGCCATTCTGATGACAATAATCTATCTTTTACTGTGTCAGTAGCAAAGAAACCGGTGTACATGTTTCAACAATTTTGGTTGTCTATGACGGCAACGTCTTCTACCAAATTTGTTGAAAAATAAACACCATCTTATAATTTAATTTTAAATTTTAAAATTTTTACATCAAAGTGGTAAAGGTTAATCAAAACCCGCCTAATATTCCCCGTTGCATTATAAAAGGATTTGTTCAATACATAGCAATGTAATGAGCGCTTGGTAGCTAGAGAAATATATAGAAAGACAGTTCTACTATCGCATATGCTATGTCTGGTGCCTACCTGTCAGGAGCTCCTGGTTAAGCAGTAACTCGCTGTATTGAGAATTATTTTATAGCGTGTTAGAAAGACTGCGATGGTCTTGTTTAATTCTTCCATGGTGAAGCTGGCTAAACTGAACTCTGCAGTGATCATCAGGAATGCAGATTTGCAGGCCAAGACCATATTTTTGAAAATTTACCACAGGAATGACTGGCTCGATAAATGAGCCAGTCATCCAGTAGTAAATTTTCAAAGATAGTATTCTCTCGGCCTGCAAATGGACATTGAAAAAATAGGCAAATTGTTCGATTTTCTTTACCAAATTTAGATATTAAAGGGTTAATGAATCAATAACCGGACCTATTAATGGAGTTAGCGAAATTGATTGATAAGACTTTAACTGGTAGGAGGTAACATTGACTATTTTAATATGTCAGGGCAGCTTTAAGCTTTAGTACATGGGAATCACCAGGATTACCCATAATCCTTAGCTAATAAATAATTCATCTATTTTTACTCACCAATACTGAAGATCTGCGAGTTCATAAGGTGAAATGAAAGCACAAATGGCAGGGCATATGGACGTGTGAAGTCAAAGAATAGAAAATACACAATAAACAGATCCAGTATCAGGCCGATGCCATGCACGATGAAATGATCAACAAACTGTTCAGGAAACACCATGCTGGTACAGAATAATAAAAGAATAATAGTTTCGCTGAATGATGGCATCAAAACGATAACCCCGCCTCCCTCCACATCAAACACAATTTTCTGTGGTCAGGATGAATGTGAAATTGCATGCCAAGAGGAAGACTAATTTTGCAAAGTTACCACTGGAATAAACGACTCAATGACTGGCACACAGCAACAGCTTTCGTTCATATTATTTTCAAATTATTCAAGATTATTTCTGTATGATTTGCACGAAATTGATATATATGGACTTCAGGATTGAAAGAGTTAATAATATTGGACTATAGTTAAAAATAAGAAATGCAATCAATTCTACTTCCCTAAAAATTTAATTTTTCATTTTTGATAAAGAAAAAGAAGAGAAGACTAAAAAGTAGGACAACAGAGGAATCCAATCTGTCAGTCAAATATATGACGTCATAATGAATTATGCCACATGTAGGTTGACGTCACCGTCAATTATATCATAAATGACATATCTAAGTCTGTCGGAAATGCTTAATAGGCTGACAAATTGTATGTCTTTATTATTTACTTATTAGGTATACTAGGATCGATCAGTACCAACATTTTCGGAAACACAGTGAAAATATTTTAAACCTAATTTGACTAGAAGCTGTTGCTGTCTAAGGCAAGCAACATCACCGAGTCAAATTAGTTTCAAAAAATTCAACAGCTTACCCGCATATTTTCTGGAAGTTAAGATTTATGGAGTTCAGGGATCAAAAGATCCCAATACGGGCAAAGCATGGGTGGAGCTTAGCTATAGATGGGTAGGGAATAGCTAAATCTGGATTCATTAACTAGGACAGATTTCCAAAAGATATGACCAATGTGAGGTTTGTTATTACATATTGAATCAGCTTGCCAAGTGTAATTCAGGGTAACGTGACTGATACATACTGGAATGGTGCGAATGCCCAGTGACCAGATAGTTTCTGCATTGACCAGCCCATTCTCCAGTCATATGTCAGCTTCTTCACTCCCGCGATGAAATACACGATAAAGATCTAACAATGAATAACAGAAGTATACAAAATTATTTTCAGTTCTATGCATGGTTCACGCTTTAATACTTCTCATCTATTTAATCATGAAATCAGCCCATGATCACATTTACAGCGAGAGTAACATACCTTGTAACTCAGGGAAACTACAGACAAGTCTACTATATAAAGGACACATCCATATAAAGTACACCCCCATATAAAGGATGCATCCATACAAAGTACACCCCCATATAAAGGACACTTTTAGTAGGTCTCATGTCAAGGAACCAATGGATTTGACCCCGTAAATAAAGGACACATCCATATAAAGTACACCCCCATATAAAGGACACATCCATACAAAGTACACCCCCATATAAAGGACACATCCATATAAAGTACACTCCCATATAAAGGACACATCCATACAAAACACCCCCCCATATAAAGGACACATCCATATAAAGTACACTCCCATATAAAGGACACATCCATACAAAGTACACCGCCATATAAAGTACACCCCCATATAAAGGACACCCCCATATAAAGGACATTTCCATACAAAGTACACCCCCATATAAAGGACACTTCCATATAAAGGACATTTCCATATAAAGGTCATATCCATATAAAGGACACTTCCATATAAAGGACACTTCCATATAAAGGACATTTCCATATAAAGGACACATCCATATAAAGTACACTCCCATATAAAGGACACATCCATACAAAGCACACCCCCATATAAAGGACACATCCATATAAAGTACACTCCCATATAAAGGACACATCCATACAAAGTACACCGCCATATAAAGTACACCCCCATATAAAGGAACTTCCATATAAAGGACATTTCCATATAAAGGTCATATCCATATAAAGGACACTTTCATATAAAGGACACTTCCATATAAAGGACACTTCCATATAAAGGACACTTCCATATAAAGGACATTTCCATATAAAGGTCATATCCATATAAAGGTCATATCCATACAAAGGACACTTATTAGACCTGAAGTCAATGTATTTTACCCTCTACATAAAGGACATATGTGTCTAAAGGACAATTTTATATGGTCCCCAAGGTGTCCTTTATAGACAGGTTTTGCTGTAGTTACATTTTAAGGCACCTGAAAGACTGGCAACTGAAATATTTTCATTTACAGTAACCAAATGAACTAGTTCATCTAGAGTTTGAGAGAGAATTGTTTGAAACTTGACTGGATGATTATACACAACTCAAATATATACCTAATGTTAAAAACTTTTCCTCGGTTCATCCCATCCTCACATAGACAGATACATATATAAATAGTCAGAGATTGTTAAATGTGATTCTAGGAATAGCAAAAGATCCACAATAGTTGCAAAACAAATCGGTCAATCAGCCTCATTTGAACAACCTGATCAATCAATCCGATTCAAGTCTCAAAATTATATTTAGCGGCCAGCAAAGCTTATATATATGGTATATACAGACAGATGGATGGATGCGAGTGCAATATCACCTGTTTTATCAAAATGTATGGGGATAATCTTACTATGAGCTAGTGATGCAATTCTGGCTGTCAATCATATTTTGTCATATATGGCTTGATGTTTGTGATTTCAAAGCTACCCATGTCCTCTCTCCGGCTAACAGTTAGGGCTCCTAGTATTTTATGGAACTGTTCGTACGTACCTATTTATTCATGCACTGGCATTATGAGTATGGAAAGATTAAATTGTGTATACTGATTTTATGGAGTACCCATGTTTGAGTATCAACAACATTGACAGGGCTTTTAAATGCTTGTGGAGCAGTGTATACAACAGTTTTCCCGACAATACCGGGATATTGTTCAGCTTTAATTATTATATTATATTTCTTTTCTTTGAAACAAAGTTCATGAAAATTCAGAATAAAATATCCTAAACATTCTCGTTAAATCACTTCTGTGGATGAATACTCTACCTGAAATCGTGGCAGAATGTAGTTCCATAGCGGTATATGACAGTGGCGCTTCCGCGGGTCCAACACGCCATCTACAGACCTATTAATGAATCGAGAATGACAATCAGAGATTGCGGAAATATATGCCTATATCCGCAACAACAGAATATTCTCAATGGACCTATCCAGTTTTAGCTATGCCACGCCCATTTCTAGCTAAGCTACACTGAACTCCCTGACTATCAATTTTCAGAAAAACTATACAGGTAGGCTGTTGTAAGCTGTTGAATATTTTGAAACTAATATGACTAGGTGCTGTTGCTGCTAATGGCAGCAACAGTGGCCAGGCAAATTAGGTTCAAAATATCCAACAGCATGTTTATTAAATAGTAAAAACATACAATTCATACAACCTGATAGACTAATAAGCCTACAAGTCACATAGTTGATTATGATCATATTATTGACTGAGGAAATGGATTCATGAATTGTGTCACCATGACCTATGAAAATTTCATGTCAACATCAATAGGGTTCATTGCTCAACCAGGGCCAAGCTCCCACCCCAAGTTAGATGAATGTAGAACTTGAGTTATCTGGAAATGTAATATACACAATGTTGGATTCCAATTTATCCATTTATCATATGATGTCATAATCAACTATGTTGTAGGCTGACACAGAATCAATTACGTCATGAATGACGGAGCTAAGTTCGTCACAAATGCATAATTGATAAGGGACTAAGCATTATTGCATGAATTGTATGTCTTTACTATTTAATGAACATTGAATATTTTGAAACTAATTTGACTGGGCGCTACAGCGAGTTAAATTAGTTTCAGAAGATTCAACAGCTTACCTGTATAGTTTTCTGGAAATTGGGATTTATAGAGTGCAGAAATCGATTGATCACAACACACGCCAAAGCGTGGGTGGAGCTTAGCTAGAGATGGGCATAGATAAAACTGGATTCCTCAATTTTTTATTTAGCGATACATGCACTTGACCATCAACCTTTTGACCACAAAATCAATAGGCACACAGTACGGTAATGTGAAGTAGGATAGGCTACGCTAGGGTACACCGGCCTATGGTTGCAATGGTTGATGCATAGTAGAATGGAACAACTAACATTCTTTTAATTCTTGGTTTAAGCAGGATATATATCATACAACACATATTCTAAGACCAAACCCTGTAAAAATATGGGAAAAAATTTGAAAATCATAATCATTGTGATACAGCCTGGATGCACTGATGGTATAGAACAAAACCGCAAATGTTTTAATGAATATCAGATAAGCCTCAAGTGATGAATTAAATGTCCATTGACAATTTTTAACATGGTTCTAATTTTGGGTATATGCCGGATGCCAAACACCGGATGCCGGACCTCATTTGTATCACTATGTCGAGGTCCTTCGCGCCACTATGGACTCGACAAAAATAAAGAGGATTCTTCTGCCAGTCAATAGGTGAAGATCCATCTGTAGAACTTAAGTTGCTATTACACCACCAATACCTAACCATTCAATCACTACTTGCTAAATCCAACCCACTCACATTTAGTTCCAGAAAAAATGTTACATTATCTTTTAAGCCTCAGTAATCAGTAATCTCAACTCCTATATTCTATTCTAGGCTTCTAGAATGGATTAACTCCATTAATATCACACTGACATAGACTGGCACCAGTCTAATGAACTGTGGCAAACCTGTGCCACTGTGCATGCGCATGAGTATACTCTTACTTCCAACAAGATAGTAATCTTCACTATTCAATTTCTGCCATTGTGAGGGTGGTCCGTCCATCGCTTCACCTATTCTGCGGAAAGATTGTGATTTTTGCTAGCTATAAGGATTCGTTTTCAGTCTTTCTTCTGCCTCTGGTTCGCGTCCTTTCACTGTTGCTTTACTTTCCGGTGTTAGAGATTGTTTTAGTTGTCAGGATTCTGCTTCCGTTTCCGGTTCATGTTCTTCCATTTCCAGTCTAGATCGTGCTTCTGGTAGTGGTTCTTCTGTTTCTACTTCCAGTTCGCATGTTCCTTCCTCTTCCAGTCTTGCTAGTTCTTCCATTTCCGGTTATCTGTCTCCTTCCTCTTCCTCTATGGTGTTAGATCCAGTCTATGGTACCCCCACTTCTGCTTCCTGTTCGCGCAAGTTGGTGTCTTCCTCACTTTCCGGTTCCCATGTTTCTTCTTCTGGTTTGTCCTCTTCCATTTCCAGTGTTACTTCTCCTTCCTCTTCCAGTTTTTTGGCTGCTCTATTAGCTCTTGCATCTGGTAGTCTTCCTACTGCGTCTGATGGTTCTCTTTCTCATTCTTCTTCCCTGTGCTCTCCTCAAAGAGTTCTTTTTACTCAGTCTTGTAGTTCTGTCGCGTCTTTATCATCTTAATCTTTTTCTTCTCAAACCTTTTTTGCTTCAGCCTCTCCATCTCCATATGCCGGTTTCCAAATTATACTCGCAAAATTATGCATAGTCGCCTGAGAGGTTCATGTAATTAGATCATGAAGGAATGCACCAGAAAAGCGTTGATGAGTTGCTTCTTTCAATTTTCTTTATATGGTGCAGAATTTGTTTTCGTGTTTGATTCTGCATATTTTTTACCGAGGGTTAGTTTCTCTATTTATTCTTCCAATGTTTTGAAGTTATCAATTATTTCACTTAGGGGTTTTCAGTTTCTTTTTGAATTTTGTTTTTACCATGTATTCTTAGTCTGATCCAAAGGATTCTAAGATTTTAATGTTATGTTCACTGTAGGGGTAACTTTCGTCACCCTTTTGTTTAACTTTTATACTCATGAAATCCTGCTCAGGTTCTTTAAGTTTTGGCAGGACAGTTTTTTAACCTTTTGATTCTGTATACTTAATGGTATTAGTTCTCATTTATACTTTTCTGGTTGTCTTGCTTATGGGACAGTATGGTATATAAGTTCTTCATACCAATTATAATAAGTTTAAGATTGTTGGAGAAGTTTTAATTTTTGTAAAAATTCTAGAAGAGGTTTTTCTTATTCAATTTCAGTTAGTTTTCACCCAGCATTACTGATTGTTCTTAAGAGTATCACTGGTTCTTTCACTGTCTGATAGCCTTTGGTGTTCAGTTAGAGTTTTTACACTTATAAGATACACTCTACTCTTAAAAGGCTGATTCCTTCGCATTTTAGGGTCACTTACACGGAGGAGGAATCCAGGCCGACGTTAAAAATAACTTCTGTACACTGTTTTTGTGAATCTTTTTATATACCACGAACCAGTCTCTCAGGAGACATTCAAATTATATATATATAAGTTCATGATATTCGTGGCATGGATTCTTCTTTCTTCAAGCCGGATCACCTTTTGTTCAAGTTATTCATGTTTCAGCCAGGCTGGATATGGGAATCAACACTATAATCTTATTAAGTGGTATCCAGAATGGTGTCATACTCCTGACAGGCATCTCTGTAAACAATCTTACACTGGATTTGAAAAAAAGCTACTATAATTTGTCAAGTATTTGATGCACACGAGAGACCGACAATTTTCAATATCAAAGTTCATGACATTCGTGGCCTAGCAACTTAGTTCGATTTTTTCATCGGATCATTATCTAGGAAGTCTTTAAGGTCGCAGGCTGGAAAGGTAAATTATCTTTTAATAATATTGTCTTAATAGTTTAGAATGCAGCTGCTGCCTTTTTCTAGGCTCATAAAATTTGTATATACAATCCGTCTCTTCTTCTGATCTTCGTCTTCTGATCTCATCACTAAGGGGTAATCTGCATGACATTATTGGTGAGATTATCAATTTATTATTATATTTACTAGCACTTTTATTTTTTTGGATCAGTTGTATTCAATAGAGTGATGTTGATTTAATTGCACTGTTTAATGGTGTTATTTGATCCTTGGTTGATTAAGTACAGCGGCCTCCTTCTTTAGGAACATTATGATTTTAACTAAACAAGGCAAGTCTCATTCGCCGAGCTCATCTCACCATTATCATCATTAAGAATGATTGTCTGTGTGATATTGGTGAGATCATTATTATTTATTATCATGCTTAGTTGAGTTTGAGGTCCTTTGATTATCTTGTAATCACAAGAGGTATGTTGCATTATTAAAACCTTTTGTTTATTCATATTTAGCCTTGTTTTATTGTTTTATGTAACCTTCTTTTAAGGGTTCTCAAATCTCCACCCACCAGTCGGTTTTGAAGTGAGGCATTGACCCAATTCTATAGGTTTAGCAAGTAGTTCAGCCACCCCACATGTGAATGATTTGAAAGCTCTTTTTTGTCAAGAGTAGAGAAATTGATTGTGAAGATCGCCTTGTTGGAAGCAGGAGTATGCACATGCGCAGTGGCACAGGTTTGCCACATAGTTCATTAGACTGGTGCCAGTCTATGTTAATGTGATATTAAGGGAGTTAATCCATTCTAGAAGCCTAGAATAGAATATAGGAGTTGAGGTTACTGTTTACTGAGGATTAAAAAATATGGTTAAATTTTTTCTGGAGCCAAATGTGGGTGGTTGAATTTAGCAAGCAATGATTGGATGATAAGTATGTTGAGGTGGCTAATAATACCACAGACCAACCTAGTTCATCCTTTAATGTTCAAATATAGGAATGAGAATATCTTTGAAAAATGTATCACAGATTCCAATGATACATTTTCAGAAATAGTCTTCTCTTGGCCTGCAAATGGACATTTGTAAAGACAATTTCAGAGGCTTGTTTTGGTGGGCCTGACCATTAAAGGGTTAATAGTGTTTTGTGATGCCGGGAATATTCTAGCATACATAAAGTGGGCGGAGCCTAGCTAGAAATGAGAGGGGCATAGCTAAAAATGATATAGGAATGAAATGATAAAAGTACACATGATCGTACAACTTTGATATATCACACTTACCAGTATCTATTGCCATCACTGACTAGGATGATGAGACTAAATAAGCCGAACATGTACGAATGGTTGTTCCAGCGCGATTTGTCCGAGATGAAAAAGAACCAATAAGGGAGAGAATACATCACGGCGCCATAACGCATCTTGTAGCCAATCATGACCATAAATATTCCTGCGATTTCACAAAAAATAAGAATGATAAACAAATTATTTCCACTAGTCAGCCATATTGGTTAACTTGAACAATGTCATTAAACAAGTACTGGACCAAATTAACGGGCATTTCCAGTTTTAGCTATGCTGCGCCCGTCACTAGCTAAGCTCCACCCACACTTCGCCGTGTTGGCATTGATCAATCCCCGAATGCCCTGACTATCGATTTCCTGAAAACTATACAGCTAAGTTGTTGAATATTTTGTAACTAATTTGACTGGTTGCTGTTGCTGCCTATGGCAGTAACAGCGCCCAGTCAAATTAGTTTCAAGATATTTAACATGATATTTATTAAATAGCAAAGACATACAATTCATACAACAACGCATAGTCTGTCTTCGACTATGCATTCGTGATGTACTTATCTACGTCATTTATGACATCATTGATTGTGATGTGATTCTATACATCACGTAGTTGATCATGACATCATATGACTGATCGATACAGTGGAAAGGTCCATTGATTTAATGCACAAAGATGTGTATCAATGCTCAAAGCTACCATACATGAAGTTATCACAGACATTTTATAGACTTTTTAACATTAACCCTTAATACACTGAGGTCAATATTCTATCTTTTACAGTGTCAATAGCAAAGAGACTAGTGCACATTTGTCAACAATTTTGGTGGAAGATGGTGCTGTCTACAACAGCACCATCTTCCACCAAATTTGTTGACAAATTAAACAGCAGTTCATCATTTATTTTAATTTGAAAATTAAAAATTTTTGACATCGGAGTGGTAAGGGTTAAAACTATTAGAACCAGACTGTGAAGATACCAAATAAATAAGCCTTACAAAAAGGTTTGGCATAATTTGGCCAACTGTATTTGAAGATATATTGCAGGCAATGAGGGTCCCATGCTAAATGATGACTAAACTACTACTACTACTACTACTACTACTACTACTACTACTACTACTACTACTACTACTACTAATACTACTACTACTACTACTACTACTACTACTACTACTACTACTACTACCACTACTACTACTACTAATACTACTACTAATACTACTACTACTACTACTACTGCGTGTAACCATAACCATTATTCCTGCTGTTACTGTTACTACTGTTACTACTAATTTTATAATAATCTTTTACCTATCAACATGCAGGTATACAACAGAATTGCCACTGTAAGAGTCGGTCGTGGCATAAAATCAAAAAATGGGAAACCGCATTTCATCTCGTCTCCGAATCGTGAATCAGCATTACTCAAACCTCTTTCTTGCAATACATCGAGAAACATTAACAAACCTGATCAAATAAAAAAAAAATGTACTTTAATGCATTCTGTATTCCTCCCTCTTAAATTTGACATCTGACCATGATATATGCATGGTTAGCAATCAAACACCTGGAAATTTGACATCTGACCATGATATAATCATGGTTAGCAATCAAACACCTGGAAATTTGACATCTAACCATGATATATGCATGGTTAGCAATCAAACACCTGGAAATTTGACTATGGTTAAATATGCCAGCCATTGCCAGATGATGGTTCCTCATTGTCCATTTGGTCAAACCATGGTGTACCATGATTAAATGTGTAGGGAATCCAAAACAATTAATTGCGACTTGCAATGATGGAGGGGGTGGGGGGGGGTGGGGGTTAACAGTTAGCATGTATGATGCCGATTGGGTCCATGGAATTGATCAAATGAGATTCATGTTCCAACGTGGAATCATGTGGAAGGAAGCATTACAATGACATTGTCGTAGCCCAGGAAGATGTGTTTAACACGGGCTGTGGTGGCTTCATGGTAGTCATCTTGTGGAAGCTGTGTGATGGCGTGGAGCTGAACAATGTGGCCTCCAAACTCATTAGGACATTTTGTTCAACATACCCTATGGTGCTTGGTATTATAACACAAACCATAGCAGCTAGGATATAGTATCCATCATCACTTAGTCCGTGTCTGAAGGCTGACATGTTTGTACCTGAGAGCTTGCTTGTCTGAGGGCTTCAAAGCTGCTCCATTTTTAGCACTGAATCGTCTTCACTCTCCTGGTAGAACTCAATGACTGATTTAACCTGATGCTGATCTTAGTGAGCATAATGATGTAATTAGTTCCAAAGCGGACAACTGCGGAAAATCACTGATGACGCAGTTGATTCGATTGCGGACAACTGCAGAAAACTGCGGACAACAGTTTTATAGCAACAGTGTACACCTTGTAGACTGGCCTCACCTCAGGCTTATATATAAGGCACAAGACTTGATAGGCCTAGCATTCTAGATTTGATCTACACTAAGATAAGCTTCAGATGTAGATCAGCCATTGAGTTCTACCAGGAGAGTGAAGACAGGATCCAAAACAATGATTTTAACCCTTTAATGGTCAAGCAAGACGATAGTTATGGTCATAGTCCAGTTAGTTAGACCACTGTTGGCCATTAACCAGCAGCTAGCTCCAACATAGTTGTACCCATGACTGAGTCATGTTAATTCCTACATCTTAATCATCATGATGGCCGGCATGGGTATGAACCGTTCCAGTTTTAGCAATGCCACGCCCATCTCTAGCTAATTAGCTCCAACCACACCTCACTCATATTGGGATCGATCGATCCCTGAACTCCATGACTATCAATTTAAATAAAACTATACAGGTAAACTGTTAAATATTTTGAAACTAATTTGACTGGGTACTGCTGCCGCCTATGGCAGCAACAGCGCCTAGTCAAATTAGTTTCAAAATATTCAACAGAACATTTATTAAATGGTAAAGCCATACAATTCGCACAATGTGTCAGACTATTAAGCGCTAAAGACGGACTATTTTGAATCATTCATGACATCATGATTATGACGTCATCCTACACATCATATGATGTACGGATAAACTTTGAAAGGTCCATTGTCATCTGTCTGTCTGTTTGTTCGTCTGTCTTTTTATCCACAGCATACTTCCTGGATGCAACAAACACAGGGGAAAGCTTCCGTGAACTGGTAAGTCTAAAAATTACTAGGGGTATCACAATATGCAATACGTATCATGTATTACAACACTAAAGCTTGACGACACATGTATCATTTTGGCACCTGTGCATTGCGATGGTTAGTAATTAGATTTTAATACGCAATACTGATATGACTAAACAGCATGCATTTTTGCATTATACCCATCTTACTTTAGCTGGATATGACTACAGCCATAACTTTTACTAAACAAATACTTTGCATCTAGTACAAGTTATCACCATATCATTTCTTCAGGACAGACACGATGCAAGTCATCACACTACTCACTAGGTTGTGCCATTCTAGTCATTTGATGAACTGTATCGTGATATGTATTGTATAGGAATATATGTATCAAGATACATATTGTATCATGAGGTCCCCGGCAATATACCCCTCTAAAATTACCTCCAATGGCAATAACATAAAAATATATTAAATTCTATCATTCATGGCAGATCTACCATGCTAATATCTGTTCATGAACAAGATTGTTATGATCATTTAAATATTGCAGCAAAGGCTTCCCATGGCACAGCACATGGCTAATAGAGAATAACTGAGGTTGGGATAATTATTTACTGTATTATCTTGATTTTAACAGCTCACGCACCATCAGAGATGTCTGGTCATGGTAGTTGATTCTCCATGAACACTCACTCAAGGTTTGGTAAAGGCCTATGGTTATACATCCATGTTTCCATGACAGTTAAGTCTGGATAGCTGTAAAATGTTACGTCTTAGACTGGTTTGTTTTCCTGACAACCATTAAGGTGTGGCCAGGGAATCTGGCATCCATTACCACCTGTTCATTTGAAGAGAGTCATATAATGTACTATGTGGTGAACCGGAACAAGCACTTTATATTGACTTCTCGGTGGAGTGAACCATTGAAAGCATTGCTCATGTTTGGCCAATGTTCATTGTTCAACAACTGTCTGATGAGCACACCAACCTCTCAACAACATAAGCACTTATGTTGCTTGTACAGAAGTTACCATCCAGTGAGTGGAGGCCCAAAAAAGGACTGCGCAGCCATTATGGAACCAGAAGGAAATTAGCTGTTTCATACCTGTTCAAGCTGGATGAGCTAGATTAATGGACTTTGGCTGTTATTGTAACTTTGATGAAATTTGTGAGTGTAAATACATTTCAGGATGTATCACTATGACAACAAATAAAGTCTAACCGGCACAATTAAGTAAGCACCTGACATCTTGAAACCAAAATATGTTTTTCTATTAGGCAGGTGGTTGAAAGACCACCAATCTGAAGGAAGCACTATCTTGTGGATGCCAATGGTATTTTCAATTGTAATTAAAAGCCAGTCAATTGTTAAAAACATGTTTAACAGACCTTTCCAGTTTTAGCTATGCCCCGCCCATCTCTAGATTAGCTCCACCCACACCTCACTCATGTTGGGATCGATCTATCCCTGAACTCCTTGACTATCAATTTCCAGAAAATTATACAGGTAAGCCGTTAAATATTTTGAAACTAATTTGGCTGGGTGATTTAATAGGCAGCAACTGCGCCCAGTCAAATCAGTTTCAAAATATTCAACAGAATGTTTATTAAATAATAAAGACATACAATTCGTACAACAACGCTTAGTTCATCTTTAATTATGCATTTGTGACATACTTATCTACGTCATTCATGACATCATTGATTATGACGTCATCCTACACGTCACATAGTTATAATTATGACATCATATGATGGATGGATAAACTGGAAAGGTCCATCGTGAAAAGATATGGTAGGTTTAACTTACCAAATAGTGCCCTTGTCACACACCATCCTGCAGGGTCCGTGGGCCGATTGACAAGTTTAGTGAAGCTGTCCATTGTGTACAGTTCATCCAAACGGAAGCCAAATAAATGCTCAAATGACCATTTATCAAGCACTTTGTCCTTTTTACCCACAACTCCATTTTCATTGTATGTTTTAGTTGTCATAGTCGATGTTGTCTTTCTAACAGTGGTCGTCGTCTTGACAGTCTGATTATTAGACATTGTGATGCCTGCAAAACAAGGAAAAGAAACACATCAGAGCTTAGATTCATAGGGATATATTCAAAGTATGATACAAGAGCTGGAGATAATTGGTTATCTGAGCTGCACTGGTGGCTAGTGGTTACTATGATTTATATGGTACAGACAATAATTGATCCCCTGGAGAAACTACAATCATGATCAATTTACGACAACATTGATTTGTCGCACTCGAGGAAACTATAATTTAACATTGGACACTATTATTTAACCCGTACCACACTGATGTCAGATTTTTAGATTTTCAAATTAAATTAAAAGATGAACTGGTGTACACTTCAACAAATTTGGTGGAAGATGGTGCAGTCGAAGACAGCAACATCGTCCACTGAAATTGTTGAAAAATGTACACCAGATTCTTTGCTATTGACACAGTAAATGATAGAATATTGACATCAGAGTGGTAAGGGTTAACAGCAGATAAATTCCATGCCATCTCCTGTGGGGAATATTTCCTGCTTCAGGTTCCGTGACGATTTCACTTTGGTGGCGTCTATGTTGAATGTCATGACATTTGACAAAATAAGAACTCAGAGGAATGGATGAATCCACTTTTAGCTACGCCATGCCAATCTCTAGCTAAGCTCCTCCCATGCTTTGCGCATGTTGAGATCGATTTATTTAATTTGAGCCCTGAATTTCAAGAATTCAAATTTAAAGGTAACTTAATACATGTAAGCTATTAAATATTTTGAAACTAATTTGACTGGGTGCTGTTTGCTGCCTAACAGCGCTCAGTTACATTAGTTTCAAAATATTCAACAGAATGTTTATTAAATAGTAACGACATACAATTCGCACAACTGACTGACTTTTAAAAGTTCATGACGGATTAAACTATGTTATTCATTACGTATTTTGATTGTGACATCAGCCTACATGTGATGTACATCACTATGATGTCATATAATTGAGTAACAGATCAATGTTGTCATCTTTTGGCCTGCAAATGGACATTCATCAAGACCCCTATAGATGCTGGTTTGCCCGTCAATGGGTTAATGCAACTATAAGTACAATGGCTTAAATATACGGGTTAACAGATTTGGAACTATTCGCTATGCAGATATCACAGCTGCTATGGAATTATTTTGCGTTCTCTGTCAATCACTGTAACCCGGAACTACACACATAGTAAAAATCACTCTTTTAGCACCAAAAAGATCTCTGCGATGGATGCTTCATAAATGAAAACAATCTCCACAATGAAATCTCAGCCTTCCCATAAGACGGCACATGCAGCTTTGATGACAGTGAGGATTACTAGTATTTACACAATGGTTTGTGCGGGAGGAAGTGATTACAATTATATCCAAACCATTATTGATTATTATAAAGCAATCTCTGCGCAATTTAAGGATTCATACTGGCACAAAGGTTATTCAATGATTATACAATTACAATATAAATTGATTACAGATCTCCAGAATGAATCCACAATCTATCACTTGCAGCATGACAAACTCAGCAACTAAAAGGTGGTCACACAGCTTATTAGTACGGTAGTAGGGTTATGACAGGGCTAGAAATTAACTTTATTTAATGATGATCAATAATATTATGTGACCAGTTTTATTTCCATCTCAGGTCTAGAAGTTAACTTTATTTAATGGTGATCCATAGGGATCAGTACATTAGCAAATTGACAGAACCATGGGATTTTTTTACTGATCTGTATTGTACTGCACGGCATATATAATTAGTCAAATGTTCTGAATGCTTCGTTTACATCATATTATTAGGATAGTTAATCCTATTTCTTTAATGGGCAAGATTGATCTTGAAACTATTTGCTTAGTCATTGTTCATTTGGAGTGAAGACTATTTTTTGAGAATCTACCACTTGAATGTCATTAACAGTGGTAAATTTTCAACACTAATCTTCTTAGCCTGCAAATGGACATTTCTCAAGACCACTATAGAAGCCAATTTTAGTTTCAACGTTAATTTTTCCCACAAAATTACACCACCTGGTTATTAAAGTATACAAGCAGTAAATCATTTTTGAATTGTGTTTTAACTACTTCTATCATATCTGATAAAAATAAGTGAGGACCAGCCGGATCAGTTAATACCGTTATAGTGCAGTAATCAGTATGCGAAAAAAGCCTATGGATCACGAGATAAGTCGTTAATTTCGATCCCTGTCATGACGGTAATCCTTGAATGCTCAATATTAGACAAGACAATCATAATTAATTTGAGTAGTGAAGATTTAACTATATTAGCTCTTTCATGACAAAGCCTAGCCAAAACCAGCCTCTGCAATGGTTATGATGAATGTTCATTTGCAGGATAAGACTATTTTTTCAATTTACAGCTGGAATATCGGCTCGATAAGCGAGCCAGTCATTCAAGTGATAAATTTTCAAAAATAATCTTTCATTGGTCTGAAAATGGAGATTATTTTTGGACAAAATCTAAATTTTCTTGAATGAATTTGAGGATTAATGTGCTATTTATTATCTCATGATGTCAAAATACTAATGTACCTTTCCAGTTTTTGCTAAGCCCCGCCCACCTCTAGCTATTAGCTCCACACACACCTCACTATGGGTGGGATCGATCGATCCCTGAACTACCGGACTATTAATTTCTAGAAAACTATACAAATAAGCTGTTAAATATTTTGAAACTATTTTGACTGGGTGCAGGTTTCAAAATATTCAACAGAATCTCTATTAAATAGTAAAGACATACAATTCGTACAACAATGCATAGTCTGTCTTCAATTATGCGTTCATGACATGTTTTTCCATGTCATTCATGACATTTACATAGTTAATTGTGACATCATATGATGGATGGATAAAGTGGAAAGGTCTATTGCTTCAGAGTTAGTAGAGTAAGTATATAAACACGCAGCTATATGCACTATACTGGCAACAAAACTAGCCTTATTAAAAATGTCATGAAAAATTTGACAGACAAACGGACCAAATGACCGACAGGCTAACTTAACCTAGTTGTGAGATGTAACTAAAAAGTAGCCAACTCCAGATTACAAATGATGGTGGCAACTATTAACTCTTAAATGGTCCAGATTGGTAAAGTAACTTTCCATTTTTGATTATTTAATGTCCAATTGCATGTCAAGTTTTTGAAAGTTTACCTTACTGCCTTATCAGGCCCGCGGCATCTCAATCGTAATTTAAATAAATGGCCAAAGGGCGATAGTGCTCACCTAGCTAGTAAGGAACTGTAAACATGTTTAGATTAATTAATGCACAACAAGCATAATTGGTCCATCAGGCAACCATAACCGCTGCCATAGACAGATGGCAATGGTCCTTATCATTATTGATCAATGCGGTAATCATCCTTACCACTAATACAACAAGCGCTACACAAATGGTGCATAATACCATGATCTGATGACAAATCAGTGAATGAGAGGTATCAGAAGTAGACAAGTTATTCTATGAATAAGTTTCAACGTGATCCGCTAAGCGGCCATGGAGTTATTTCCTGGAAATCAATTTTCAAGATGGCCGCCAGTGGTCGGTGGCCAAATTGGATTTCGGATTATCTACGATTTCAATGTTTTTTCCCTCAGATCTATAGCTAGTCCTGTCATCCCATGAAGTTTCGAAGCGATCCGCTAACATAACTGGAGAAATAAATTTTCAAGATGGCCACCTGAGTGGCTGGGCCATCTTGGATTTAGGACCATGGTCGACATCAATAGTTTCTTTCTCTAGAGCTAGTCCAACCACCTTATCAAGTTTCAAAGCAATCCGATAAACAGTAATGGAGTTATTATCCGGAAACCAATTTTCAAGATGGACACCATTGGCTGGCAGCCATCTTTGATTTTTGATTATCGTCGATTTGATGAGTTTCTTCTCCAGACCTAGTCCAACCACCAAATACCGGTGGCTGGTGAGCATTTTGGATTTCGGATCATTGTCACTTTCGAAAGATTTCGTCTACAGACCTAGTCCAACCACCCTATGAAGTTTCAAAGTGATCTGATAAATGGTAACAGAGTTATCATGCGGAAACCTCTCTAATGCCTGTCCGGATGGCGCCATCACATAATATCCCGCCAAAATATTGGTGTCCTTGATACTATTGACCAATGGGAAAAGTACCATTGACCAATGGGGCAGCCATCCCTGACATTATTGACCCAGAAGATGACATTTACCAACTGGACGATGGCCACACTAAAACAAGAGGCCCAAGGGCCTGTGATGCTCACCTACACCATTAGCATTTGAAACATTTACATTTAAATATACACGATTCTTTACATTAAACAAGATGGCCACCGGAAAAATTGACCAATCAAAATTCTCAATGGAAGTTATGAAGCCTATGACCATAGAATATATCTAACCAAATTTGGCTGAAATATGTCAAGCAGCTATGGAGGAGTAGCATTTTGACAATTTCCAATACATTTTTCATAAAATCTAAGATTTTGACCCAAAAAATTGATGAATCAAAATTCTGAATGGGTTCTGGAGCCTACCACAATAGAGTCCTTTCAGCCAAATTTGGTTGAAATCGCTCAGAATGGTAAAGAAAAGAAGCAATTTGACAATTTCAGGGTAAATTTTTAATAAAATCTAAGATTTTCACCCAAAAAATTGATCAATAAAAATTCTAAATATAAGATCTAGAGCTTACCACCATAGACGCCATCTAGCCAAATTTGGCTGAAATATGTTAAGCAGCTATGGAGAAGTAGCATTTTGACCATTTCCGGTAGATTTTTTGTAAAATCTAAGATTTTCACCCAAAAAATTGACAATCAAAATTCTGAATAGAAGTTCTAGAGCTTACCACCATAGAATGCATCGAGCCAAATTTGGTTGAAATATGTCAAGCAGCTATGGAGCAGTAGCATTTTGACCATTTCCCGTAGATTTTTCATACAATCTAAGATTTTCACCCAAAAAATTGATCAATCAAAATTCTGAATAACAGTTACAGAGCTTACCACCATAGAATCCATCTAGCCAAATATGGTTGAAATATGCCAAGCCGCTAACCAGGAGTAAGCATTTTGACCATTTCTGGTAGATTTTTCATAAAATCTAAGATTTTCACCCAAAAAATTGATCAATCAAAATTCTGAAAATATTGTCTGGATGGTACCACCATAGGATCCTTTCACCCAAATTTGGTTGAAATCGGTCAAACCGTTAAGAAAAAGCGATTTGACACAGACAGACGGACGGACAGACAGACAAATGGACGACCGCCATGGCATAAGCTCACTTGGCCTTTAATGCCAGGTGAGCTAAAAATTGGATGATAAAATGCAAGAATATTGGTGTCATTGACATTATTGACAAATGGGAAAGGTACCATTGGTCAATGGGAAAGCCATCCCTGATGTTATTGACCCAGCAGATGACATTTACCAACGGTTCAATGGTCACAGTAAAAAACGTGGATGAGGAAATACAAGAAAATTAGTGTCATTGACAATATTTACCAATGGGAAAAGTACCATGCGGCAGCCATCACAGACACTATTGATCAATAGTTCAATTGTCACAACACTGACATTCACCAAAGGGGCAACGGTGAGCTCACAGTAACAAATTTGGATCGGAAAATGCAAGAATATATGCCATGATTGACCAACAGGAAGAGTACCATTAATCAATGGGTCAGCCATTCCTGACACTATTGCCATTTGATTGAAGTATACTAAAGGAACAGTTCTGACAAATCTGTTTTAGTCCATTACCAATTTTCGAAATGTGACAGATTATTTTCCCCATTTCAATACTTAAAATGCTTTAAAGAGCCCAAGTTATGGCCCTGATTTCAAGTCGTGGCTACTTCATATTCATAGGGCGAATAGATATTGCCTAATGGACATATGTGCTAAATTTGTTTTTAATCAATCAACAATTGACAAAGCAAATGAATTTTAACCAAAGGGTTCAGTAGTTTCAATGAATCAGAGTTATGTACCTTGTTTAAAAGTATGGCCTCTTTATATAAATAGTCCAAATAGATGCTTGACTGAAGAAACATATCTGCTAAATTTGATTTTAATCCATCAACAATTGACAGAACAAATGGATTTTCACCATAGGATTCAATAGTTTAAGACTTAATGAACCAGAGTTATGCCTCTTGTTCAAAGATTCATACTCTTTATATCCATAGTTCAAATAGACTGAAGGTCAAACATATCTGCTAAATTTGGTTTTAATCTATCTGAACAATTGGCGAAAACATGTAATTTCCCTATATACCTCAATACATAAAAACACCTCAATGAACCCGAGTTATGGCCCTTGTTTAAGGGCATGGTCACTTCATATTCATAGCTCAAATAGATGTTACCTAAAGGAACATATCTACTAAATTTAGTTGTAATCCATCAATAAATGACGAAAAGTGCAACAAACATATTTTCCCCATAGGCTTCAATACTTTGAACGTATAGTAAGGGACATAACTCTGCTAATTGTGGGCATGGCCACTTCATATTTCCATCCCAAACAGATATTGCCTAAAGAGACATATCTGCCGAATTAGGTTTAATCCATCGATAAATCACGAAACGTGCCACAAATGTATTTTCCCCCGGTGATATAAATCTTTAGAGATTGACAGTCAAAAACTCCATTAAAAATTGACAGAAGCAGCTGAAACTCGAACTTGATCTGTAACTTCTTATAGCAAAGCAATAAACCAAGCTTGAGTGAAGGAGAATGAAAAAGTCTTAAAAGCTGATATGTTTGTATTTCGTAAGTCAAAAGGGAACGTAACTCCATCAAAATTTACACAAACTCCTGAAACTCGAACCTGGTCTGTAATTTCTCATAACAAAGCAATGTACCAATTCTCAGTAGAATATCTTGAGACTGTGAGAAAAAATGCGGAAAACAATATTTTTCGTATTTCATAAGTCGAAAGGGGGGCATAACTCCATGAAAAATTGATGAAAATGTCTGAAACTCAAGCTAATGCTCTGTAACTCCTTATACTAAAGCGATGTACTGGTTTTCCCATAAATATCTTGAGCGCAAAAAAAAAAGTGCGCCAAGCTGATATTTTTCATATTTCCTAAGTCGAAATGGGACACAACTCCATAAAAAATAGACGCATATGCCTGAAACTCGAACTTGTCTGTAACTTCTCATTACAAAGCAATGCACCAATTCTCAGTTGAATACCTTGAAGGACTGCGAAAAAAAAGTGCAAAACCAACTATGACAGACGGACAGACTGACGGACAAACAGAGTGAAAAACTATAGTCCCACACCACCACCCCCCAACCCAGGTTTTACCGGTAGGGGACTAATAACATACTTATGAAAATATGTTTATAATCCGATAACCATTTTCATTCTCAATTCCCACAAACATGATTTCAAGACATTGGCATAAGAAATCTGCATATTATTTTGGAAATGATTTGACTATTTGTTTCGGCCTTAAGCAGAACAACTTTCACTTTGATTGTTTTCAAAATAGTCATCAGGATTTTCTGAATACGTCAGAGTAAAATACTGTAAACACGCATACAGAATTAAAGTGGTTAATTATATTTATTTCACAGAATTGCAAATTAATCCCGTATTCACAAAAGTACTATTAGCAAAAAACTTGATTTTTAATTAAGTATTAATGTTTCCGAAAGAGTTGGTCCAGATCCCCAAAAAGTATTAACGGTTTCAGACATGTTCTGAATTTATCTTGAACATGTCTCTTGACTACCTGCCCATTTACTTTAACTACCACTAGCTATAAAATATAAATGAATTTGTATATTTGACAGATAGAATTAGCTAGAGAGATAGATTTACAGTCAGAGATTGATTGAGAGAATTATACGGGAGTCAGACGGATAGATCTAGAGACTCATATAGAGTTATAGATAGATTTATAGAGATAGATAATTAGTGTTTGCAAAGTTAATGTCACCAGTATATCGATGGAAGTAAAGTTTAGAATCATTAAAAGTTTAATATCGGTGATATTTGAAGAACAAGCTTGTTAATTTTTATTATTAGTGGCTTCCCCTGTCATCTCATCCCGAAATATAACAGAGCTGTTTCCACTAAGCTTAATCCCCAGTCTTCTGAATTAGGTGGAAAATAGCCCTGTAACAGGAGGTTAAACAAGATAAGGTTGATTATTTCATAATTAAATGCTCAGCAAAATTATACATACCCTCTCTGGCTGACAGCAAGAAATCTAATGAAACTTCACTAGACATGCTAGATTAAGTACCCATTACAGAATTTATTCAATGAACCGAGACAGAGATTCTCAAGCGTGTCATTCACATAGTATATCTAGGACAGGTTAACCCAATCAATAGCAACCACCTTACATTGAGCCAGAAGGTAGTCATTAACTGTCTCACTGCAGCAAGCCATCAGACAATAATTTCAATTAGCAAAAACTCAAGATTTGCTGAATATTTTGAAAACAATTTGATTGAAAGTTGTTGGTGGCTTAGCCACCAACAACTTTCAGTCAAATTGGTTTCAAAATATTTAACAGGTCCAGAGATAGAACCATTGGAATATGGTGTCTGCAAAAACCCAGCAGTCTGACAGTTAAAGAGCTTTGTCTTTTACATTAGTACATGTTATACAATATGACACTCTTTAACCCTTTAACACTCATATCAGCCAAAAATGGCTTCTGCAGTGGTCTTGAGAAATATTCATTTACAACCCAAGACTATTTTTGAAAATTTACCACTGGAATGACTGGCTTGATAACTGCACCAGTCATTCCAGTGGTAAATTTTCAAAAATAGTCTTCTCTTGGTCAGCAAATGGACATTTTCTATGAGAAAATTGAAATTTTCTGAATAAATTTGAGGGTTAAAGGGTTAAAGCAAAATTATCCATACTTAAAGCCTTTAATGGTCAAATTTGGTCAAAAAAATGTAAATATCTGCCTATTGAATGTCAATTTACTGGCTAAAGATTACAATTTTTTAAAATTTACCACTGGAATGACTGGCTCAGATATCGAGCCAGTCATCCCAGTGGTAAATTTTTAAATTTTTTATTTTCTTGACCTGTAAATGGACATTCCTCAAGACCATGACAGAGGCTGGTTTTGGCTAGCATGACCATGAAAGGGTTAAGACAAGTTGTAAAAAGACCACTCCACTCTCCTGAACTTTCTTCCTGCTGCAAGCCACTATATTATAATTTCAATGAGCAACAACTCTGAACCGGCTGACATTTTAAAAATGATTTGATTGTGGCTTAGCCACCAACAAACTTCAGTCAAATTGTTTTCAAAATATACAGAATATCCAGAGTCAAAACCCCATGGAAAGTGTTGTCTGCATAAATTCAGCGGGCAGGCGGTTAAAGATCTGTTATTCCTTGGGCCTGGAAGGCAGGTGGTCTCTCATAGAGGTTTCCTCTGTGAGAAATAATGCAATACCTGGGGCAAATTTTACCCCTGTCTCAGATCCCAGTCTTATTAACCCACTACATTCTGTATGATACATAATGGCATGCAGTTACCAGCTAAATGCCCGATTGATTTGAAAATAATATGACAGAATTTAATAGAATTTAATTTATTTGAAAGTTGTAAAACTAGAAAATAGCTCAATTCAATCGATTTAAATTTCTTTTTGAATGTATAATGTATTCAGAAGGATTGATAGTTAACTCACTTGAAATCACAGTGAAGTGGGCTGATACAATCTGTTTTGACATAAATATAAACTCACTCAACCGTACCATGTATGAATAAATGCATACTTAAATTTTAATGCTAGGCACACCAGAATTAACTTATGTTTAAAGCCTCATTGGTCAACCAGGCCAAAACTGGCTTCTGCAGTGCTCTTGACTGATGTCTATTTCTAGGTCAAGATGACAAATTTTTGTTCATTTATCACTGGAAAGCATTGCGCAATTGATAACTGAGCCAGTCATTACAGTGATAAATTTTCAGATGTACTGTTCTCTTGACCTGCAAATGGACATTCAGTGAGCAGAATTTATTTATTTTCTTGACGAATTTCGACCATTAAATCATTAACACTCATATCAGCTAAACGGCTTCTGCAGTGATCTTGAGAAATGTCTATTTGCAGACCAAGAAGACTATTTTTGAAAGCCTAACACTGGAATGACTGGCTCGATAACCGAGCCAGGCATTCCAATGCTAAACTTTCAAAAATAGTCTTCTCTTGGTCTGCAAATAGACATTTTCTATGAGAAAATTGAAATTTCTCTGACCAATTTCGACGGTTAAAGGGTTAAAACATGATTTCATTGAAAGTGGTTGATGAAAAAATGTGTAGAAATATTGAGTCGAATATCGGCGACTATATTTCTCAAACAATTTTTCATGCTTTTAATTTAGGCCTTTCTTTTACAAAAGAGGAATGACAGATTCTTTATCTACTAAGAAAACTTATGTTGAACATAATATGGAACATAATAAGTTACCTCTAGATACGGGATGTAGAATTTGTTTGAGCGGAGCTTTCGTGACCATCTCAGTCATTCCTTCAGTACTAACTGACGACGGTCTCTGGCTATGTGACTCGGGCGAGTTCTTGTAGAACTACATGGCACCTTTGATTGCTAGATAGCTGGTCTCGTGAAGAGGTTACTGAGATGGTCAAGAACGCTACATTCAAATAAATTGTCCATTGCAGAAAGATGACTATCTGTTCTTATGATGAACAAGAGGCCCAATGGCTTTAACGCTCACCTGGACCATTAGCATTTGAACCATTAACATAATACTTTAAATTCAGCAGTAACAAGGCATACGTACAATACAAAATTGGGAATTCAGTACAATCGATATTTAGTGGGAAATTAATGATGAATGATGACTACACAATCAGACTGAACCTTAGGCTCCATCCATCCAATAAAAAATCTAATATGGTTCCCAAACACAAAACTTTGATTGGTCCCTGACAACCATGTTTTATCAAGGATCGAGTTCTCTTGAACAAACTTTAATCACCTTTAGTTATCGATGAAATTAAATCTAATGAGCATGGTCCATACAGCAGTTCCTGAGAGGTCATTTTGGAGAACAAGATGGCCAATGGAACAAGCAGTTAATGACGAGTATCGTTTTAAACGATTGCCAGCCATTTTTCAGAAAATTCAAGATGGCCACCGAAACAATAGACCAATCAAAATTATGTATACATGTTCTGAAGCATTCCACTCTAGGGACCTCCCAACAGAGTTTGCTTGAAATCGTTCTAGTGGTTAATGAGTAATATCATTTCAACGGATTTCCTCAAGTTTTC
This sequence comes from Chaetoderma sp. LZ-2023a, assembly GCA_034401795.1. NCBI lineage: Eukaryota > Metazoa > Mollusca > Caudofoveata > Chaetodermatida > Chaetodermatidae > Chaetoderma > Chaetoderma sp. LZ-2023a. The sequence goes on from CM067372.1 coordinate 118,064,553, forward strand.
AGAAAATCCAAGATGGCCACCGGAAATATTGATCAATCAGAATTCTCATTAGAAGTGTTGATGCCTCCCAGCATAAAATAGGTGCACTCAAATTTCGTTGAAGTCGGCCCATTTATAACGGAGTGCGTTTTAAATGATTTCCCGAAAAGTTTTCGGAAAATCAATGATGGTCGCCAGAAAAATTGACCAATCAAAATTCTGAACAAAAGTTCGGGATCCTACACCCATAGGATCCTTCCAGTCAAGTTTGGTTGAAATTGCTGAAGCAGTTAATAAGGAGTAGTGTTTTAAACAATATCCTGCCATTTTTGAGAAAATTCAAGATGGCCACCGAAAAAATAGACCAATCGAAATTATGTATCGAGGTTCTGAAGCATACCACTCTAGGGTCTCTCTCACTCGAGTTTGCTTGAAATCTGTCATGTGGTTAATGAGTAGTACCATTTTAACTGATTTCCTGAAGTTGTCAGAAAATGCAAGATGGCCATCGGCAATATTGACCAATCAGAATTCTCGTTAAAAGTGTTGAAGCCTCCCAGCATAGTCTAAATTAGTCCACCTAAGTTTTGTTGAAGTCGGCCCATTTATATTGGAGTAGTAGCGTTTTAAATGATTTCCGGAAAATTTTCGGACAATCCAAGATGGCCACCAGAAAAGTTGACCAATCAAAATTCTGGATAAATGCCTAACACCATAGGATCCTTCTAGAGAAATTTGGTTGAAATCAGTCAAAGGATAAATGAGGTGATGCGATTTGACGGATGGCCAGCGGCTGGACAATGGCCGGCCGGTCGCCATGGCATACACTAACTTGGCCCTTGGGCCAGGTGAGCTAATAATCCTGGGATCGTGACCACCATGTTTCATCATCATCATTTTCTCAGGATCTAAGCTGTAGGCTTTTCTTCTAGTCCCGTCGATGTCTTTCAGACATTGTTTGTAAATATTTTGAATATATTTTAAACATAATTAATTTTGACTAGAAGCTGTTACTAAGGAAGCAACAGCATCCAGTCAAATTAGGTTTAAAATATTCAAAAGTTAACTTGTATGGATGCTCCGAGATTTGAGACACTATGAATTGATGGATGAAAGTGTTAATCATTTTCGGGACTGGTGGATTGAGGAGTAAAAGGCTTTGACTTTCAGCTGATCTGGTTAAAACGTAAACACTTGCATACGTGCTAGATGTATTGTGAATGGATTTATTAATGTTGTACAAGGACTGGATTTGCCTGAGGCGTGTGATGTTTGATGTGTGTCATGGCCTACTTATGTGTTTGGATCTTAACAGCGATGTGTACTAAGTTGCTGATTGGTTGAGACTCTAAGCTAATCATATCCCAGTTTAAACAAGAAATTAATGTGGCACAAATAAATGTTTCATTTGCCTATGGCAGAAGTAATTGTTGACGCTGTACTGACGTGTGTTCATTATTCACTGATTGGTTGAGAATCTAAGCCTATGGAATCTTAGTTAACCCCTACCACTCTGGTGTTAAAATTTTAAATCTTCAAATTAAATTAAAAGATGAACTGGTGTTCATTTTTCAACAAATTGGGTGGAAGATGGTGTTGAACCATATGATGTTTGGAATGAATTTTGAATTGATCCCCTAAGCAGTTTTGGAGATTTTTAAAGACGTTTCTAAAAATTGGCCAAATCCAAGATGGTCACCGGCCAAATGGCTTCCTGTGAGCAAATACAAGAGGCCCAAGGGCCTGTGATGCTCACTTGGACCATTAGCATTTTTATCATTTGCATTTAAAGAAATGATGGATAATTTCTGAAAAATCCAAGCTGGCTGCAGTTTGATTTCTTGAAGCCTATCATCATAGGATTGTTCCACCCAAGTTTGTTTGAAAAAAAAATGGACCAATCAAAATTTTCATTAGAACTCTTGAAGTTGATTACCAAAGGATCGCTCCACCCAAGTTTCATTGAAATCAGGCCATTGATTAAGGAGGAGTAGTAGTGTTTTAAAGGATTTCTGAAAAATCCAAGATGGCCACCTAAAAATTGACCAATCAAAATTATGTATACAAGTTCTGAAGCCTACCCACCTAGGGTCCGTCTTGCTGACTTTGGATGCAATCATCTAAGAGGTTAATATGAGTAGCCTTTTAGCTCAAGTTCCAGATATTTTCAGAAAACTCAAGATGGATGCCGGAAATATTGACAAATCAAAATTCTGTATAATACATGATCTGAAGCCTACTGCCCTAGGATCCTTCCAGCTAAGTTTGGTTGAAATCGCCCAGGCAGTTAATGAGGAGTAGCGTTTTAAATGATTTCCCACCATTCCTCGGAAAATTGAAGATGGCTGCCCAAAATAGGAAATGAAAGGTATCTGACACTGACAGACAAACTGACATGCACAGACTGAGACCGACTGACAGTGAGACAAACGTATACTAGTTTTAAGCAGCAACTAAAAATATTAATAAAACTGAGTCTACACCCTGATTTCAATGCTGTTAAATTAATGAGGGATATTATATATTCTACAGGTAAGATTGCTAAGCAGATTTGCTGATAATTAAACAGCATGCATATTTAATGAGTTAGAGGTGTCTAGCTAAGGAGGTGGGGGGGGGGAAATAGTGAGGATTCTATAGCTATCAAGATGATAATAGATAATTGAGCTTGAACTAGAAGCAGATCAGTGCACAAAGTGCTATATCACTTTGCTTTTATGGATTTATATACGGTAAATGTCAACAAAATATGAATAATAGGATAGTAAAATATGAAAATTCTTGTTGGCTAGATCTGATACGATATCTAATACAACTATGCTCAGAGTAAACATGCATATATCATTAAACATCTTCTGCAATAACAGACTCGGGAATCCAGAGATACATGTCACATACACTACATTATGAAAATGTCACAATTTTAATACACATTTGTCATTTTAAACCCATTTTCTATATTAAGCTGAGATTATTATTATTTAAACAAATATCCTGCAATGCATCAGTTTTAATGCTAAATATTTTAATACATGGTCAAGAAAACAAAAATCTTGCCCATTAAAAAATGTAGACCAGAAGACTATTTTAGAAAACTTTCCTGAGCCAGTCATTCCAGTAATAAGTTTTCTAAAATATTTTTGTCTAGATCTGCAAATGGACATAAATCCTCAAGAACACTTGGCAAGCTTATGGTCAGACAGTTTGACCACTAGAGTTTATAAACAATGGTTGTGACATTGGACGCTTGATCAGAAATGTGACACACCATGTCTGTCAGAGTGCAGAGACAGATTTATACTTAAATAGTGTGAGCTCAATGCGAAAAGAATAGACTCAATGAATGAATCCAATTTTAGCTATGCTCCACCCATCTCTAGCTAAGCTCCATCCACACTTTACCCGTGTTGGGATCATTCGATCCATGAACTCCCTGACTATCAATTTCCAGAAAACTAATAAGTTTGAAACTACAAACTTATCTACGTCATTCATGATGCCATTGATTATGACGTTATACTACATATCACGTAGTTGATTATGATATCATTGATGGATAAACTGGTAACGTCCATTCAGCTTAACCGCGCTCCTTGCACCAGCTGGCCTGCACTATGAATTCTGGGTAGACATTTAAACAATTAAATCACACAAGTAACTCATCTATAAATACCCTTAGTATACTTAAAGGTCTCATAAAATAATAAAGTACATGGATAGTAAATAAATTTGGGACTATTTGTTACTAAATATGGGCACTTTAGCTAAATTGAATTGTAGATGCCAATTTAGATTTAGATTGTTATCAGTATATTATTTGAACCCATTGGTGGGGCTAGTGGGAAATTCTTGCATAAAAGGCAAAGCTTCTACTGCTAGCTCGGCCATCGCATCAGCTAGAATTTTGACAGCAAGCATGTGCTGACTTAAACAGTCAGCTTGCTTATGACTAGTATTTATAAATTGCAATTCAAACCTACATATATGCTATAGTAGATCTAAAGGTATATATCAATGATTAAAATTCTATTATTTTGACTTGAAACAACAATAACCTACAAGTTAACGCCCTTAGATTTTCAATAACATTGTTTCCTGAGAATGTGCATGAGCTCTTGATACTGCTACAATTAACCTGTTGACATCAGTGTGATAAGAGTTAACTATTTGCATAATTCACCTTTGCAGAGTATCCATCTATCAATCTGACATCATATGACGTTACAATCACCTAAGCGGCATGTAGGATGACGTCATAATCGCTACATCATAAATGATTCTATGTGGCCCGTATTTAACTCTTAATAGTCCGACAGATTGTAGGAATTGTATGTCTCTACTATTTAATAATCATGCTGTTGAATATTTTGAAACTAATTTAACTGGGCGCTGTTGCTACCTAGTCTTAATAGTTTCAAAATATTCAACAGCTTACCCACATAGTTTTATGGAAATTGATAGTCAGGACATGAGCCAGTTGTGGGTGGAGCTTAACTAGCGATGGGCGGGGCATAGTTAAAAATGGAATCGTCCAATTAAACACAAATGTGACGCATGTCAGTGTGACTTCGCTCATACTCATGAAACAAAACCCCTGTTAAATGATTGTGGTCAAACCATGGTTAAAACATGGTTATTTGATGGTTGACAATGATTTGACCATGGTACCATACCAGGGTCGTAAATGGTATAAAGACACTGAAATATTTACTCAGCCAGTGTTACTATTGCATATCAAGCCTGTTTCACCATTGCAGATGGGATATCATTTAAACAGGTCATTGAAAGGTATTTTGTGGAATTCATATATTTAAACACCAGTAGTACTAAAGATAATACAATTAATTGAAGAGCATAATCAGCCTTCACTCTTCAAAATTAGACCTTTAACATTGTCGCCATTGTCATTGTTAGCATCATCGGACAAGTGATGCCAATATTTCATTTCTGATTCACAGATGAGACAATTATACCACTAAATAGTTAAGTTCTATTTAAGCATTACAGCAAAAATGACTAGGAAGAATCAGGTGGCCATGCCAACCGTTAAGGTTGTGAGATGCCCTTCAAATAATATGTAGCAGTGTAGACTCCAAGCACTAGTTTATGATTTTAACGTAGCCTTTTAACACTCATATCAGCCAAAAACGGCTTCTGCAGTGGCCTTGAGAAATGTCCATTTGCAGACAAAGAGAAGACTATTTTTGAAAATATACCACTGGAATGACTGGCTCAATAACCGAGCCAGTCATTCCAGTGGTAAAATTTCAAAAATAGTCTTCTCTTGGTCTGCAAATGGACATTTTCAGTGAGAAAATTAAAATTTTCTTGAACAAACTTGACCAGTAAAGGGTTAGAGATAATTCCTGTGCTAATGGAAGCCTATTAAGGATTATCTAAGTGATGCTAGTGGGATCTTGTACATCGCACTCTTGATCTAAGTAACCATCTGGTGATGGCCGAGTCATTTAGTCAGATTACAATGTTAGCAATGGCACAGCAACTCTACCCTTTAACACTCATATCAGCCAAAAAACAGCTTGTGTAGTGCTCTTGAGAAATTTCCATTTTCAGACTATTTTTGAACATTTACCACTGAAATGACTGGCTCGATAACCGAGCCAGTCATTTCAGTGGTAAATTTTCAAAAATAGTCTTCTCTTGGTCTGCAATGGACATTTTCTAAGAGAAAATCGAAATTCTCTTGACTAAATTCGAGGGTGAAAGGGTTACTATCCAATAGATATTGCCGCAAGGAACATACATAACTGCCATATTATTATTGCTGGAATTTATTAACAAATGATGAAACGTGCCATGATTGTTAACTCAGACCATGGACAAATTGCCATTGTATTATATATAAGCTCTACACCTAGATGGGCTAAAATATTTTGTTGACATATTGTGATGAGAACAAATATAGGCCTAACCTTAGACAACAATGACTGTCAATCAAACTGCTTGCAAAATATTCAGCGCGCTCCTTATTTAAATCCTGAAAATCAAGATTGTAGCCGCTGGTGCTCTTCAAGACAATGCCTAAAACAAATATTCCCCAGAATCAGCAATCACTGGCCTGACACTTCATTTACACATGAACGTGTCACAAATTAATCTCAGTGTGTTCATAATAATCTATATGCAGGAACTGTGACCTCAGGGTACGTGAAGCAATCTCCTAGGTGTCATCTTACACAAAAAAACATCCTCTTCAGGGACAACATATTAATTTCTCATTCATCGCAGATGAAAAGCAAATTCAGAAACTGGGCAAAAAATGAATGTTAACACAATATTTTTTTTTTTATCATTGTATTAGGAGGAAAATCCATTTTACCAATTTTATCCTGTCACAAAATTTGATAGAATTTTTGTTGATTATTTTGAAAATAATTAGATTGAAAAGTGCTGCTTCCCTGGGTAACAACAACAAAGTGACGTATCCTTCAAGTATGAGTGTGTCGACACATTTTCATTTATTATTATTATTATTAATTATTATTATTATTATTATTATTATCACCATGTTTTTGAGGAAAAGTGGGGCTTATGTTGTGCAACCCGTGTGTGTGTGCCTGTCTCACTGTGTCTGCAGAAAATCGATTGTAATGCATCTCCTCTGAAACCGTTGGACGGAATTCAACCAAATTTGGTATGTGTATTACCCATATGATTGCGGAGTGCAAGAGCATATTTACATTTGGCTCTGCCCCCAGGGGATGGGCCAGGGGTTAAAAGGTCAATCGATTGTAACACAACTCCTCTGAAACCGTTAGACGGAATTCAACCAAATTTGATATATGAGTTACCTATAAGATTGTGAAGTGCAAGAGGCCATTTACATTTGGCTCCACCTCCAGGGAATAAAAATTGTTCAGGAGAACTTGATTGTCTCATGACTGCGGCGACCATCTTGTTGACATCATAACATACAAAATGGTCTTTTTCTCTGTGACTACTGAACCGATTTGTATCAAATTTGGGCAATATCATGATGGGCAAGCGGCAAGTCAAATCTGCAGAAGAGAGATTGATAGCTGCAAAAATATGGCCGTAACCGGCCAATGAAATGAGTATTTCAGTGGCCATTTTGAACCTTTTTATTTGATGGAATTTGAGAGTGAAAATGGGTCAAATGTGTGAGACGAAGCGAACACCTGACATCTTCAATTTCCTGTGCCCTGAATAAAATAACCATAGGGAATGTATGGGGAATTTTTGATATTTGAATCACGCTCGACTCCTAGTGTTTGCAGTATCTTCTAGCACTATGTAGCCCATGCCCTGACCTCAAAAAATATTTTTGGTCCATTAAGCGCTTTTCTCCAAAACCTTGAGTAAGTAATTTTTGGGGAACTTATATTTATAGGGTTGAAATTTGTGTATAGACGTAGATACACTATGTGCCTATTGAATGCTGAAATAAAATCATTAGTGAACACATTAACGTTTCTGTTATTGCAAATATGCCTACTCATTCTGTCTTCTATTTCTGTGATTATCTGACAAATGCTGCAATACTACGCCGATTGTTTTGGCGTTTGATTTATCAAATTTGTTGCAAGATTCCCTATCAGGGATCATTTACAGGACTCGAATATTACAAGCTGTTCGTGAAATATTACGATTTTCATATCACAATGCAATTATTCCATTGGAAATCCATTAACCAAAATGCTGTACATACCCACCAGCGTTTAACTGCAGGGCTTTCTTTTCACAATGAAAATGACTTTATACAGGTTTTTGGTTATGGTTATTCCGAGTATCAGTTTTAAAAGTGGCCGATCATTTCATTAGCAACTAGGCTAGTCCGCTTAGAAACCAAGATGGTATCCATAACAACCAAGTGACTATGCTTGAATTTTGTGATAAAAATGGTTCTATATATGTTTTCAGGTATGCTGAGTTATAATTGTTTAGCAACCAGAGCTCCTTAGCAACAGGGATGCTCTCTATAACAATCAAGTAACTGCTGGAAATTTCATGATAAAAATGCCTGTATATAGGTTTTCAGCTTGGCAGAGTTTGAAATTCAAACTCTTAAGAGTGTCCAGAAAAGAGTCTCATCTTAACGACCACCCCCCCCCCCGTGTATAGCCGCTTGTGGCTTTCTTTATTTATTTATTTATTTTTATTATTATTATTATTATTATTTAATTGAATGGTACTTATGACAAAAGTTCAGGACTTGGCTCATGCATTGGATCGTATGGAGAGGGCACACGCAACAGCAATGGAGATGCACTGGTGGCACTCCTTAGTTCCAATGGCCCATTTGCCACAAATACGGCTTTCAAACACCCATGCCGTCACCGGACAACATGGACTGGACACATTGCTCATCGCAAAGCCCCAAAAGGTTCTAAGGCTACAAAAGCTGTCTTCAACCAAATAGATTTCATACTATGCAAGACAGCAGCAAAACCCCTACTTCGGGATGCTCATTCCTATGGAGGCACAGACCTCAATTCTGACCATAAGCCAGTCATTACACGCCTCCATATGAACCAGCTCTACCTAATGTATAAACGCCATCCCAGGCAAGAGGGTAGAGTTGCCTACAACTTACCCATGCTCATCAGCGACACTGACACTCAAATGTCATACAAAAGGGCCCTCGGGGAGCAGATAGCTGACATCGATGTCAGCTCCGATCCAAACGAAGCCCTAACCAAAACACTGATATCTATGGAATCATCAGCTACTAGCACCATAGGTGTTCTAAAAAACAACAGAACTAGGTATACTGACGACCCTCTCATAGTAAAACTGTCAGCAGAACAGAAAGCATTACGTCAGCACATCTATCAAACTGGCCAAAGTGAAGATCGCACCAAACTATGCCAGGAACGCAATAACATTCTGCACCACATTAGCGAATGCTTAAAAGATCTTGCTATCCAACAAGCAGATGCCTTAGCAGATGAAATCCCTGCCATGGATGACTGTCACAAAATGTTTCCGGCAGCCCAAGCCCTGAGAGTTGCTGACTACACACCACCACTAACTATACACAACTCTGAAGGACACTTTATCGGGACTGACCAGGGCAAAGCAGAGGCAATTCAAGAATGGTTCAAGGAACAGTTCACTGACCATGATGATGAGCCCTTGCATCCATTCTCAGGATACCCCAGGCCATTACTAACACCAATTAATACAGCAGAGGTTGAGAAGGCACTTAAAGCCATGAAAAATGGACATGCATCTGGACCTGATGACATGAGCAATGAACTATTCAAATATGCAAGTGACATTATCTCAAAACCGATCACGCACATAATCAATTCAGCTTTTTTGCACCACCTTCCCATCGACGCTGTAGGTCAAGGCATCCTTATCGCGCTACCCAAGCCCAAGAAGCCACCTGGCAACTTTAGCATTTTATCTGATTTAATGGTAGGAACCTAGAGGCTCCAGTGTGAAGCTGATGAATTCAGTATGGTTCTTTTCCCCTGATTGGGGTACTGATGACCACATCTGGGTCCCGCCTTATAACTTGCATAATGCAGAAACCTCCAGAAACCAGAAAAATATGGCATTCTAGTCAATACAGATAACCTCCAACAGCAGCTGATGCTATCATCCATATCAAAGATAACTCTATCTGCAGAGGAAGGAAAAAGATAATTTACCCAACCGCAAGGAGAATGTTTCATTACGCTTTATCAAAGACATCTACGTAAGAGGCCATAACAGCTGCTGAAGATGGATCCCAAGATATAGCGGGTGCCAACGATTGACCCGAAGGTATAGCGGGTGCCAAAGATTGACCCGAAGGCATAGTGGGTGCCAAAGATTGACCCGAAGACATAGTGGGTGTGGAAGATTGACCCGAAGACATAGCGGGTGCCGAAGATTAATGCGAAGCTGTAGTGGGTGCAATTAGGTGTACCAATAGTGAGTGCTCAGTTGATTGGCAAGTCAGCTGAGATAAAAATATGTCTTAAATGACCACCCTAGCGAGCTGAAGAATGTGGCCACTGAAGGCAGGTGGTCTCTTAACCCTTTAACACTCATATCAGCCAAAAGTGGTTTCTGCAGTGGTCTTGAGAAATGTCCATTTGCAGACCAAGAGAAGACTATTTTTGAAAATTTACCACTGGAATGACTGGCTCGATAACCGGGCCAGTCAATTCCAGTGGTAAATTTTCAAAAGTAATCTTATCTTGGTCTGCAAATGGACATTTTCTATGAGAAGACTGAAATTTTCTTGAACAAATTTGAGTGTTAGGGGGTTAATTTAAGCACAATTTAAATAGGAAATGCTTGGGGGATGTTAGACGTGATATATGGCAGGTTGGAGTGAAAAAAATTATTTTACTGTTTGAAAATAAATGTATTTAAAAATATACTTACAAGTCTAGGTCCACTGTCAGTGTATCGTAAAATCTCTTAACCTACAAAATGTATGTATATATACTGTAGATACTATAAATTAATTAAGACGTCAGGCAAAATTTAAACTTATTCAGGATCTTAAAATAGATTTTTATTGTTGTCTATTTTGATAATATGTTTGTGTTCTGCTTAGTGGCACGTAGGCCATTACTATTAAGAGACGTTTTAATTATAATAAAGATCAAACTGATATTTTCACTGGAATAGGGCATTAAGTCATTGTATAAATCTCCAATGAATGATGATTATTCATTATCAAATGTGATAAATATTCATACCATTATTTAGCCATCAAATTTGTTCAAAAGAATTTCCATTATCTTATAGTAAATGTTCATTTGCACTGGCCAAGAGATTTAGCCAGTCATTCCAGTGGTAAAATTTTCAAAAATAGTGTTGTCTTGGTCTCCACATGGACATTTCCCAAGACCACTGCAGAAGCCATTTTGGCCAGATTGAGTTTAACCCCTTCACTGATGAATATCTCATTTTGAAGGCAACCATACAGGGAAACTGTTGAATATTTTGAAATTAATTTGACTGGAAGCTGTTGCTGCCTCGGTGATCTTGAGAAATGTCCATATGCTGCCAGAGAAGTTATTTAAAAAAATTTACCAATGGAATGACTAGCTCAATAACCGAGCCAGTCATTCCAGTGTCAATTTTCAAAAATTGTTTTCTCTTGGCCTGGAAATGGACATATTCTAGGATAAGCTAAATTTTCTTGAAGAAATTTGCGGGTTAAGGGGTTAATCCTTCAATGCTGATGAGTGGCCAAGAAAATTAAAATGTTTGCTTAGTCAATGTCAATGGACCTTTCCAGTTTATCTTTCCATCATATGATGTCATAATCACCTACGTTATGACTACTGTTACAGATGACAGCATATTAGCATTACGTCATAAATTACTAATTTAGTCCATCTTAAAGGCTTAATAGTCCATCAGCTTGTATGGATTATAAGGCTTTCCCATTTAATAAACATGCTGTTGAATATTTTGAAACTAATTTGACTGGGCATGGGCAACAACAGCACCCAGTCATTAGTTTCAGAATATTTAACAGCTTATCTGACAGTTTATAGTTTTATAGTTTTATGGAAATTGATAGTCAGTGAGTTCAGGGAACGATCGACCCAACATGAGCGAGGTGTGGGTGGAGCTTAGCTAGATATGGGCGGGGCATAGCTACAAGCGGCCCAAGGGGCCTGTATCATTCATCTGCATCATAGGCATTTCAACCAGAAAGGCCATCAACAATAAGTAGACCCCTACAGAGTTGAGCAGAATTATAACAAGAAAACAGAAGCCATGTTTTTTTATGTATCAACTACTTTTGAACAAAACTTAATGGCCCTTAGTCCCTTATCATATCTCCCAAATTTCGGCCCAATCCATTCAGCGATTCTGGATACGAAGCCAAGATGACTGCTAAAACATTAGGCAATCAAGTTCCATTAGGTGGGGCTTAGAATACACCTTCCGTATCCTCTGCGTGTCGTAAGAGGCGACTAAAGGAGGTAAGGGTGAGGTAACCCTGACAGAAACCTCGAGTGCTGAAGACGGAGGTTCCAGGCCGCACGGCGCACTCTAATAAACCATGGATCCATGCACTTAACGCTTATGATCATGTCGATAGTCACTTACAGGACTGGCGGTATGATCAGCGAACGAAAAGAAGAAGAAGAAGTTCCATTGAACAAACTGGATTCAGCTGTTTCCGTAAATAACCTGTCGTGAGTTTTGAATCAATCCCCCATGCGGATTTGGAAAAGAAGATTTTTAAAGGCATTTCAAAAATCCAGGATGGCTGCCTGGCAAATTATAGACCAGCTTCATTTGCACAAATGTGTATCTATATGCCCTAAGTATGTTTTCTGCCAAATACACTTCAAATTTCCTATTGCTTTAGTACATGGGAGTTTTTAGTTGGAAAATGATCCATGACGACCGCTAAAACGTTTATCCGACAGTTTCGAAAATGGCAAATCTGAAATTAGAATGCACAAACACATATATAAAACCAATTTTCAAAATAAAAAAATTCATTATGGCCACCAAACATGCTACATTTTGATTGGGCCACGGGAGCCATATTTTTTGATGGGTCAACTTCCCTTGAACAAATTTTAATGGCCCTTAGGCCCTAATCAAATCTCCCAAATTTCAGCCTGATCCGTCCAGCGGTTCTGGAGTCATTTAAAAAAAAAACTAGGTCATCCAAGATGGCCGCCAAACTATTTGGCCAATCAAGTTCTCTTAAACAAACTTGTTTCAGCTGTTGCTCTAGATCATATTTAATGAGTTTTCTAAAAATCGGCCAACATCCAAGATGGCCGCCACCCAAATTGTCCGACCGGCTTCATTTGAACAAACTTGAATATCTATGCCCTAAGGATTGCTCCTGCCAAATATAATTGAAATCGGCCCTGTGGTTCTCGAGAAGAAGACATTTTAAATCTTCCATCGCTTTAGTATGGGAGACTTTGGCGGAAAATAAATCCAATATGGCCACCAAACCATTTATCCGACCGTGTCGAAGGTTTTCTCAACATTTTGATTGGTCCACGGCGGGCATATTTTTTTTACGGATCAGCTTCTCTTGAACAAACTAGATTGGTCATTACTCCCTAATGATATTTCCCAACTTTCGATCCGATCCGTTCAACTTCACGAACACTAGGTCATCCAAGATGGCTGCCAAGCCAATGGACCAATCAGGTTCTCTTGAACAAATTGGTTCTCCTCCTGCATTACATGATGTTTCATGAGTTTCGAATCCATCCCCCAAGCCGTTTCGGAGATTTTTAAAGACATTTCTAAAAATTGGCTGGTTTAGCCGGTGGCCATCTTGGATTTTGGCCGATCGGCTTCGTTTGAACAAACTTAGACCTCTATGCCCGAAGGCTGCTTACTGCCACAATTATAATTGAAATCAGCCCAGTGGTTCTTGAGAAGAAGTCGTTTAAAGAATTCCCCATTGCTTTACTATGGGCCCATTGCTTTACTATGGGAGCCTATGGCAGGAAAGCAAACCAAGATGGCAGTCAAACCGTTTATCCAACGGTCTCGGAAGTGGCATATTTGAACTCGCCACCCTGATAAGCATATATACAGCAATTTTCGCCGTCAAAATACATCAAATACAAATAAGCCAATGTGACAAAGAAAAGCTAAATTTTGATTTGTTGATGTCGCCCATGTGACAGATCAGATCCCTCCATTGGACTGCTAAGCGGAGCCATCCTTCACTTCGTGTAGGGCTCGACAAAAATAATCTTTCAAGCCCATTAGAGAGTGGCCAGCTTTGAAAGACTTGACCATAAAAGTAACATAGCAAAAGCATACATGTACATGCCCACATGATTTCAATAATGTTTGCAAATATAATATCCACCCTTTAGACTTGGATCACTTAATGATGGGCAGTACGAGATCTGAGAAATACAGATGAGTAAATGTATGAAAGTGCTAATGGACCAGCGCTGCGGCATTTATATTTGATGTTATGTTCAACTGATTCAACACGTTTAGTGCGAGACATTTTACCACCTTTAATTTTAACCATTCAACCCTTGAATTTGTTTTTAAAAATTTTATTTTCTCATAAAAAATGTACATTTACAGACCAAGAGAAGACAATTTTTGGAAATTTTCCACTGGAATGACTGGCTCGGTTATCGAGCCAGTCATTCCAGTGGTAAATTTGGTTAAATTGTCTTCACTTGGTTTGCAAATGGACATTTCTCAAGACCACTGCAGACGCAGTTTTTAGCCGATATGAATGTTAAAGGGTTATACCTTAGATTCAACACATTTAGTGCTAGACATTTTGCCACCTTTATCTTTAACATTGGCAAAGCTTAGCAATTAACCCCTTAACGCACACACACACCCGAAACGACGAATTCTTTATGACTCAGGAAATATTCTGTTGAAGTTGTTGCTACATATGCCTAATTATTCTAAAATATTCAACAAATTTCTTGTATTAGCTGTCAATCTTCAAATTGAGACACATTTCAAGTGTCAAACCACGTTAAAGATGTGTTCCAATCTAAACTTTCTCCACATGGGCAAGCTAATTAGTTGAATAATCTAACGGTTTTGTGCACACACTTGCTAAACCAAATTCAAAATCATTAAGAAACAGTCTGTTGAATAATTTACCATATTAATGGACAAGCTGACCAAAAACTGCAGTCATCTTGACAAATGTCCATTTGCCGGCTGAGAGAACCATTACCAAATGCCAGTGGAACTTCCCGAGGCAGAGCAACATTCTCTCAGTTGCTAATCAACTGCATTGACAACTGCTCGAGCAGTGATAAATCAGCTACGACTCCATCACTGTTGCTTTACACAACAGGGGCGTCGCCTAGCAAGGAATTAATTGCACGTATTTGATGAATTTTAAGCTTTTCGGTGTGGATATTTAACGCTGGGAAAGATGGAATGATCTTGCCAAAATTAAATCATAACACTTCATTTCTACCTAATACGTCCACTGAAGAGAGAATTTCAAATGTAGGTTCAACACTATTCAAGCTCTGTCCCAGACAATAAATCTTTGACAAATTTTAAGCTTTTCAGAGGACGTTAACTCAAAGCCAATATGGACAGATCTCGATAACACAAAATCATAACACTTCATCTCTACCTAACATGTCTACTAAAAAAATTAATTTCAAATGTTGGTTCCAAACTCGTTAAGATCTGGTAAGGACAAAACTTTTTTTTACACATTTTTAGCTTGATACACACGATTCAACAAGTTGCATCCAACCTTTTGATCCAACAAGTTGCATACAACAAGTTGGACCATGTGTATCAGTTTCGCACACCTTTTTCATCCAACATTTTATACGACCAATCAATTGTCCCAACTTAATATATGCGATCACTCTTGACGTATGTCATTTATGAGTCGTATGGTAACAAAATGGCTGCAAAGATACGTTGGCTACTTCAATCGCGATAAATGAGGAGACATATAATATTTTACTAATTTTGACATTTTGACATATATTTTATGCCGATTTTTCACACAATTGTTGTATACAACTAACTATACAACTGGTTGGCTCATGTATGTGTATCGAGCTTGAAGCTTTTCGGGGGGGGGGGTAACTTTCACAAATAATGGATGGATCTCACTCAGCCCGCCGGAAATCATGACATTTCGTTTCCACCTAATATGTAGACGCACTGAAAAAATTCCTAAATGTAGATTCAAAACTTTTTGAGATCTGGCCTGAACACGAATTTGCTAGTTACAGATGGACAGACAGATGGTCAGACTTGGGACCATCACAATATAATATGACCAGTCTTACGCCTGTATGCCTGTATGTATAAAAAGCTTCTGCTCGAGCAGTTGATAAGCTGCTCACATTAGTATTTCAACAACAACATAGAAGATTAAAGAAGTAGTGGCTATACTGTTGCGCTGACTTGGACCATTGAAGAAGCTGGTGCCTGATTTTTCTCACGTAACCCGCTAATCCACTGTCATACAACAACTTTAATATAGCGTAACAAGGTGGCTGCTAACTGATGCAAATAAACATAACGACTCATGTTAAGTTAACCATGACTGGGTAAATTACAAGGAAAATCTAACTCTTTTTGCACAGAAGTTTACATCAATTGCATTGATTTTATTTCGTCGAGATCCGTCCATATTTGCGAAAGACTATGTCTAAACAGCGAATTGATATAGAATTAGATACTTTGAAAACTCGCACACAAATGTTACACAGAATGCTTTAAGCATCAGTGGCCTTAAAGGAAATCTCACCTTATCATATACTAACCATTTACGTGGTAGAATTTTCCACTCATAATCTACGCCTGACTTTAGCTTTTTATCATGCCGACAACGAAAGATATTTAGTTTTAGTAGCTAAATGTTGATATATTTCTAGAGCCTATGATAGCTGTCATGATTTACTTATCAACCAATCAGAAAAGACCTAGCATGTCCGCCGCCGTATTAACGGGCAGTTATAGAGGTGCCAGCTATAGTTTGGCAATGTGTTACAAAAGCAATCAAACAGGTAATCTGTTGAATATTTTGAAACTAATCGGCTAAACCCAAGCGGGTAATGAGGAATAGGCTTTTAACTGATTTCCCAAAGGTTTTCAGAAAATCCAATATAATATGGATATATTGACCAATCAAAATTCTGTATACAAATAGGGTCTTCCTAGACTTCCTGCCACATTTGGTTTAAATCTGTCAAATGCTTAATCATGTGTAATCTTTTACTTGATTTTCCAAAAATTTCTAAAGCGTCAAAGATGTCCGCCGGGAAAACTAGCTAATCAAAATTCTGTATACAAGTTCTGAAGTCTACCGCCATCATTTCACTCTAATTTGTTTAAAATCAGCCAAGTGGTTAATCAGGAGTCTAGGCCTTTAATTGGCTTCTCAAAATCTTTCCGAAAATTTTAAGATGGAGGGCTGGAAAAATTTATCAATCATAATTCTGTATACAAGGCCTGAAGCCAACCATGATAGGGGCCTTCCAAATAAATTTTTAAATGTTTATTTCCAGACCAAGAAGACTATTTTGGAAAATTTCTCACTGGAGTGACTGGCTCAGTTATCGAGCCAGTCATTCCAATTGTACATTTTCAAAAATAGTTCTCTTGGTCTCCAAATGGATATTTCCAAAAACCATTGCAGAAGCCATTTTTGGCAGGCTTTAGTGTTAAAGCAGTTCCTAGCCAATGGAGGAATCCATTTTTAGCCATGCCCCGCCCATCTTTAGCTAAGCTCCACCCACGCTTTGCCGGCATTGTGATCGATCCCTAAACTCCCTGACTATCAATTTCAAGAAAACCATACAGTTAAGCTAATAAATATTTTGAAACTAATTTGACTGGGGGTGCAAATTACTTTCAAAATATTCAACAGCATGTTTATTATATAGTAAAGACATAATTTGTACAACACCTAGTCCGTAATCAATTGAGTGTTCGTGATGAACTTAGCTACATCATTCATGAGTAATTAATTATGACATCATCCTACACATCACATAGTTGATTATGACATCATATGATTGACTGAGAAACTGGAATCCTCCATTAGTCTGTACACTGTACACCATATTTCATATCTCTAGAAAGTTTTCTTGTATTAAATTTAGTTGAATATTATGTTTAAATAAATAGGTAACAAAAATATACCACAAATTTATTAATAATTTTAAAACAGTACAAAACACGTAATATAATTAATTAACAACAAACCTGAACTGGTCGGCATTTCAAAGATAAAACATGTGTGAGAAACAATGCACCAAGTTACATATATCCCCAATGATTTCAATCAAAGTGACGTCGGGACGATGGTGCTATGGCGAAATGACACGTGTACAAACCATTTTTAACACCATTTGTTGTCATGACAATGTCCTATCAGTGCATCTCACCAGATGTGACTGGAAGACTTACAACGATAATCACTAACCGGCTTTCGCGATGTTTTTGACAACATGTGGGAGAAGATTTTCTTATTAATCAGCACAAAGATCGCGCATAGCAGATTTATGCCATTAATACTTTTATCCCTGAAATCCAAGTTGCTCGATTATAACTTAACCTTTTAATGGCCAAGACGGCCAAAACCGGCCTCTAGAGAAGTCTTGAGAAATATCCATCTGCAGGTAACGAAGAGTATTTTTTGAAAATTTACCAATCAAGGATAATCAAGCCAGTCATTTCAGTGGTAAGTTTTCAAAAATACTCTTCTCTTGACCTGCAGATGGGCATTCAATAAGGAAATATAAGAATATTTGGAAGATGTGATTAGAATTTCGATTAACCCTTTGAAACACTCGCAGAATCTCAATATTAACCCTTTAACCCTCGAATTTGTTAAATAAAATTTCAATTTTCTCATAGAAAATGCCCATTTGTAGACCAAGAGAAGACTATTTTTGAAAATTTACCACTGGAATGACTGGCTTGATTATCGAACTAGTCATTCGAGTGGTAAATTTTCAAAAATAGTCTTCACTTGGTCTACAAATGGACATTTCTCAAGACCACTGCAGAAGCCGTTTTTGGCTGATATGAGTGTTAAAGGGTTAAGACAATTACATAAGTAGGTTGTTGAATATTTTAAAAACTAATGTGGCAGGAAACAGATGAATTAGTCTCAAAATATTTAGCATACTATTGCGCACAAATATTTAATATTTGATCTTACTGGTTCTAAGGGTTAATAGATTGATAATCGGCCATGGCATCACCTGTCCGAGAGAATGTGGGAGGTGTGTTGATCACGCATCAACATAAAACTCGTAAACAACAATTAATGGCAGTAAAGTATGCATATATAACCTAGCCAGACAAGTGTTACAGGGGGGAGGTGATTATCTGGGTGGAATAAAGCCAGAGTCCCATCTATCAATTTTATCTGCTAATTTTATCTGTCGATTGTACTGCCGGACGGCAGAATAAGTAGCGTCGGTAGATGAGCCGGACCTGACGGGCTGATTTTTTCAAAATCGACCGGATAAATCGGCAAAAAAACCTCCTTGGCAATGTCAGGGATTTGCCGGCCGAACCTATACCGGCCGGTGCAAATCGATAAATGGGAACACTGAACAGAGAAAATCGGCAAAACTTTCTAGTAAGGAACATTCTAATTTATGCTGGTTGAAATTAATAATGTATAATTGCACACATAATTTCCTATACTTGGCGTAATAGGACCATGACACAAGCATGAATAACGCACAATATATAGACACATTGATTATCATTAGTCGCAAATTTTCATCTAAATATTTTGAAAATAAACTTATTAACTGTCTCGCTGCTGCAAGCCACCAAATAATAATTTCAATGAGCAAAAATTCTTGACTTGCTGAATATTTTGAAAAACAATTTGACTGAAAGTAGTTGATATAATACTTGGAATATGTTGTCTGCAATAACTTAGCAGTCAGACAGTTAAACTTATTAAAAGTTGTTGATGCCTATTCAATCAAATTCAATTGAACTTTTCACATAACTATGAATATGTTGAAATCAGACTATGGTTTAGACCATGGTCAACATGGCATTTGACTGATGATCAGGGTATTTTCATGGTTGGCCAGGGGTTGAAAGTAACCTGGATGAGCCACTAGCGAAGATCCTACTAGTCCTACTGATTACTGACTAGCCCTTTCTTGGCAAATATAGCAATTACTTTTAGCCCATCGATACAGATATACTACAGAATATTGGACTTCTGCTATTGTTTGCTAATCAATTCTGTTTTTTATGAAATTGGTGGAATAAAAATTAATATTGGATGGTCGGATCTGGTGAAGAAAATTTCAAATTTGTCACTCACAATGTCCATGGAAGACAATTTTTAACAATTTACCACTTGAATAACTGGTATAATTATCTAT
This sequence comes from Chaetoderma sp. LZ-2023a, assembly GCA_034401795.1. NCBI lineage: Eukaryota > Metazoa > Mollusca > Caudofoveata > Chaetodermatida > Chaetodermatidae > Chaetoderma > Chaetoderma sp. LZ-2023a. The sequence goes on from CM067372.1 coordinate 118,084,358, forward strand.
AAATAAGAAGGGTACTCAACAGGAGAAACCTGAGAAGAGAGCATAGATGATTATGATGATGATGATTATGATGATTATGGTGAGTGACTGTGTTCTGCAGCTGAAGAAGTGAAAACTTTTTTCCAGCTGCCATGAGTTTTTCTTCAACATTCTCCACTGTGTCTTGTACCCTGTTAGTGTCCTAAACTCCTTTAGCTTCTTTCATGTCTTCAGTGGTCCTAGTTTACGTTCTTTCATGTCTGATGCAAAACACGTAGTAAGTTGATGTTGTGGCGTCCTTTGTGTGCCTGATGCCTGTTGACAACTATGACTGCAAATTACAGAGCTTTCTGAGCAGGCATATTTTCGGACATGTCCGAACAACATCACTGTTGCGCTACCCGCACAGATAGTGGCTCTGTGTTACACAGTTTGTAGAGTGTTGCATTTAATATTAGACTGTGTGGCATGCAATGATTTGTAATGGCTCACAGATTGTTGCAGTGACATGCATCAAGCTTGTTCAAGAGGGGGTTTGGTGCGGCCCATCTGTTGCCATTGCATAACATTATGGAAACACATGTAACATCATATTGGTGCATCTTGACTTTCATGGGGATTTTAGAGCAATGAATCATCAACTTCCAAAGGGATTGGAAGGTGATATTTTCTGTTACACACCGAGTTCCAATGCCGGTGTAACTGCAGATGAGGGAATCCAAGATTCTGCTCTTCCTCCGCTTCTCAGTGCCCCGATGTGAGGTACCATCATTTATGTGGTGTCGGATAGATATATGTGAGAGAAGTCTGTTTTGCAGACTTGATCTGTTCTGCAGCTATTGGAGGTAGTGCATCAAGAGGACCTTTTTCCTCTTCGATAAAGGCACCATCACCTGTATATTCCATCTCTAATGGCATACCTATCATTGGGATTGGAGGCTTTGGTCTTGTGTAAAGTGTTCTCGAACAGATGATAGTAGCAAGTGAAAAGCACTGGTGATGAACCATCACCTTGTCGTGATCCAATTGATGTTTCAAATTGTGCAGAAAGAGTTGATTTGAAGCAAACATTTAGTTTTGTGTTTGCCAATAAGAGTTTCACCAGGCATAGTTCATCATCATTGCAGCCAGACTGATGGAGAAATTGAAGGATCTGTGGTCTCTTGATGGTTTCAAATGCACGTGACATGTCAATTCTAATCTTGTAGAAGTCCTAATGCTTTGATGGTACTACTGATGTCAACAGGGCATAGAAGAGAGTGAAGAAGATGAAATACGAACAGAAAATGAACCCAACAGACCTGGACCCATTTCGGAAAAGTAAAATTAAAAGAGAAATGAGAGGAATTAGGGAGGGGAGAAAAATCAGGAGGATGGACAATGGAAGAAACAGAATCATGATGGAGAGTCCGAAGAGAGGATACTAAAACCTACTGAGCCAAAGAGCGAGTAGCAGGATCCAATAAAGAAGGAATTTTAGAAGAGAACTGAATTCCTCAGAAGAAATATGGCCACCCATAACCATTCCATCTATGAAAACAGAGAAATGATGAGAATTGTTTTCAGAAGAAAAATCCTCTGACGAATGAAAAGGCCAAGAATTACTGCTAAACTTGGACAGAGAAAAAATACCACAAATAAAAACAACTATAATGAAAACAGAAAAGACTATACGTAACTGGAAGAAGGCAAAGCGGAAGAAGGCAACCCAGAAGTACTATAACCAGAAGACAAACCGGAAGAGCAACAACATAAAGTTGGAGACGTGAAATGACCTGAAGGAGGAAAAATATGGCTGGATTTTGCTGAAACGAAATCATTGCACTTCATCTATCCCTAACAAATCTGCTGGAAAATTTTTTTTGAGTTTAGGTTCAAAACTCTTCCAGATCTGCTCCAGACAGGAAAATTTTGATAAATTTTAGCTTTTCAGATGCGATAACTCGGGCAAATATGGCCAGATTTTGGCGAAACGAAATCCGTGCACTTCGTCTATCACTAACACATCTTCTGGAAAAAATATTGTGAGTGTAGGTTCAAAACTCTTCGAGATCTGCTCCGGACAAGAAATCAGACAGATGGGCGCACGGACGGATGGACAGCGAGCACCATCACCGAAACAAAATCATGACATGTCATCCATCTCTAACAAATCTGCTGAAACAAAATTGTGAGTGTAGGTTCAAAACTCTTTGAGATCCTATCCGGACAAGAAAATTTTGACAAATTTTAGCTAGAAGCCAGAAGAGGACAACCTACATGAGCAATAGGCAAAAGGACACCTGGAAGCACGCAAACCGGAAATATAAGGCCCAGAAGTGAAAAGACCGGAAAAATGCTAAACCGGAAGTTGAGGAACAAGAAGGAAAACGAGCGGAAGAATGCAAATCAGAATTGAAAATACTGGAAGAAAAATGACCACTAGAAAGATAAGCGGAAAGTGTGCAAACTGGAAATATAAGAACTGGTAGTGAAATGACTGGAAATAGGTAAACCGGAAGAACTCAAATCAGAAGCACGGTAAATGGAAGATAAACAAGAATTCCGTGGAATTAAATGTCTCACCTGTCTCCTGTTTGTCACGGTGACATTGACCTCTGTGTTATCATGCAACTTCCTAACATTATAGGTAACCATGTATTCAAATTTAGTCCCAATAGGTTTAACCAATCTTGAAATATAAATGATTTGCTGAATGGAAAAACTTAAGGTTGAAAAAATAGAGGTCAAATAGCAATATTAGAAAAGCCCTGACCTTTGACTTAATGTCGAGCTCACTATCACCATCATGTCTCGGTATGGTATGTAAAACCATGTGCCCAAGTTTGGTTCCAGCAGGAATTAAAGCAATCCTAAACTAGATTAATCGTGCTTTGAACTTTTGACCACCCACAACCCACCCTCGGGGGGGGGGGGAACCAAATGCAAATCTCCTTTTGCACTCTGCAATCATATGGGTAACTCGCATACCAAATTTGGTTGAATTTCATCTAACAGTGCCAGAGGAGTTGCATTACAATCAATTTCATGACCTTTTGACCCGCATCCCCATCCCATCTCTGAGGGCGGGGGCAAAGGCAAATGGGCTCATCTACTCCAAGATATTGATATGGGTACCTCACATGCCAAATTTGTTTGAAGTCTGCCCATCGGTTTCGGAGGAGATTGGTTACAATCAATTTCTGCAGGTTAAAATTAGACCTTTTGACACTGCCCCCTGGGGGTGGAGCCAAATGTAAATTACCTCTTGCACTCCGCAATCATATGGGTAACTCAGATCTCAAATTTGGTTAAGTTCTGTCTAACCATTTCAGAGGAGTTGCATTGCAAGTGATTTGGCCTTTTGACCCCTGCCCCACCACCATGGGGGCGGAGCCAAATCTAAATATTGTCTTGCAAAACGGAATTATATGGGTAACCCACATACCAAATGTGATTTAATTCCACCCAACAGTTTGGGAGGAGATAGTGACAGACGGACAGACAGACAGATGGACAGAGGCAATTACAATATCACCGTCTTTTTTAAAACGCGCCCATAAGTATAGGCAAACAAAAAACTGGTAAAATATCAAGGCTATGATGACATAGACCTTGGATCTAGTGATGTCACTATCAACACGCAGCTTGCTTATTTTATAGGGGACCATGTATCCAAGATAAGTTCTGGTAACATTAAGTAATTCTAAAATATAATTGTATATAATTTGCTAAACGGAAAAACTTAAAGTTGAAAGATCAGAGGTAAAATAGCAAGGTCAGAATGACCTTGACCGTTAACCTGGTGACCTCCATGTCACGATCCTGTATCCTCTTGGTATAAGCAACCCCGTACCCAAGTTGTGTTCCTTTAGGGCTAAGTAATCCTGAAATATAACATAAGATTGACTAAACCTAAAAACTCAAAATTGAAAAACATCAATATATCCAAGCTTAGTTCCAATAGGATTAACCAAACCTGAAAGATAAACCGAGAAGTTTTGCTAAACGCAAAATCTTAACACTAAAAAAACAGAGTAATGTATTAGGTCACAGTGACCTTGAAATTTGACCTTGTGATCTCAGTATCATCATGCCGCTTCCTACCAGTATAGACAATCACATAGCCAAGTTTAGGTGCAATAGGATTAACTAATCCTGAAATATAAGCTGAGAAATTTAGCTAAACGTCGTCGCCATCGGATAAGTGACACATATGGCTCGCTTTCTGGTTTGCAGGCGAGACAAAAGTGGAAGAATGAAAACCAGAAGAGAAAAGACCAAAAGTGGAATGACCAGAAGGAGAACTGTAGGTGTACAAACTGGAAATTTAAGAACCGGAATCGAAATGATCGGAGGAAGGTAATTGGGAAAAATGCAAAGCAGAAGTAGGGGAAACCGACGAGAAATCACCAGAAGAAGAGAAGTGTGCAAACTGGAAATTTATTTATATCGGAAGTGAAATGACTGGAAAAAAGCAACAGTCAGAATTCTGATAATATTGTTCAATTGACGCAACATGGTCAGAAATGAGAGATGATTTTAATACACACACAAAAGAAAGAAGCAGACCTACATGTAACACTAGTCGGACCTTCAGAAACTGGAATCAGATACCGCCCATGCGATTGCACTCTGTTGCAGCAGGGGCCCCCCTTCTGGTATTCTGATATTGACTATCAGCCACAACCCACTGTCTGGGGGATATTTTTGAGGGCTGGCAGCAAGGCATGAGAATATACCTGTATTGTAGATAAACAGGGGATCTGCCAAAACATTTTCAGTTAGCGCCATAAATGGGCCAAAACTCACACCTTAAAATCCTATGCTAAACTGCAAAATGTGCAAGAAATGCAGTATGGTCCTGTAAATTCTGCCAAATGTTGACACTCACAGGATGTAAGAGTGTAAGAGAATGTAAGAGTGTATTTAGATACTTCGATCATATCTTTTAACTCATTATGCGGTGCAGTAGACTTAGGTACCACAAAAGATTAAACAGCCAAATGTGCACCCTTAATTAAAACATATCTAATGTAAATAACTCTAACACTAAGATAGAGATGAACAATTGGTATTGTCACAGAGCGAGCCTCCCTGTAGTGCTCAATTAAGCGATTCAAATTGAAAAGTTGTTGTCTAGGGGGTTAAGTATCGGGAGGATCTACCGTTAATCAATTCATTTGATCCGAATTGCTGAACTAAACCGAAGTTAAGTCAATGCAATTATGACTCAAATGAATTCAAGATGGTGGATTGACAGAATCAAGAGACCCAAGATGGTGGTCCCTTTTTCAAATTGACTCAGTATGGTAACATCATCATTCGAAGATCCAATATGATGACTTCTTGACCTCAGAATGACCTTATAGGGCGATCTCAATATCCAAGAAGATACAGGGTTACGAAATGGAAAAACCAATCTGAAGTGTAAATCTATTGGAGACCCAAGATGGATTTACCAGACATCGACTGACGTTAAGTTAATATGAAGTAATTTATGATTGGACCATCTCGATGAACTTGGAAATCGAATGACATGTAAATATTATGACGTAATCATAAAGTGTGTCTCGATGGCGGACTGTCAATTCCTACTTGGATGACTCGTTGAACGACTCGTCAAGATTAAATTCTATGGTCCCATCTCAAGGGTCGATGAATTAGTTGTTAATCAAGAATGTGGATTGGATATCCCAGACAAAGTTTCAAATTATTAATTCCTAAGAACGGACTTAAACTAACTGGATATCATTGTTGGCAGTGAATGCGTCAGAGAGGATTAATTAGACAACAAAGAAAAACAGATACCAATATCAGTTGTTAAAAAATAATTACTATATGTATAGTATTTCAATTAAAAATATCATCAATTGCACAGTTGGATAAAACGGAATAAAATGGATGAGATGGACGGACAGTAATGGTATATCACAGATAATTTGTATCAGGATTGAACGAATTAACGATGCATACTATTTCAGCGATTAAGTTATTAGACGTTTGGTCATAATCAGTTAATGTCTGGAGTAAAATGTTATACCAACCATTAACACCGAAACGTATAAACAACCCTAAACATAAAATTTTTGACCTTGTCTCGATAAGCGACGGGATATGGTTCAGTTTAAATAATGAATCGATTCTGTTAATTCGCGTTGAGTCGAATTGTATAAAATCGTGTAACTCAAATCTTTACTGATTTTACCCGCTGGAAATAACTTCTATCATGGGTCTGAGAAATGTTCATTTTCGTAGGAATAGAAGATTAATATGAAAATTTACTACTGGAATGATTCATTCATCACCGACTTTCATTATAAGTGGTAATCAGTATACCATTAAGTAATTACTAACCTATACTAATTAAATAGTTAAGATGTATAGTATATTATGTTTTATGTTTGTTGGTGTAATGTCATACCAAAATTTGCATATCTTTCGTAGAGACGTAAAGACTTTAGTACGTCATAGTTGAGTTGCTTGACCCTGGAGAGATGGTCGAAGAAGATGATCTGAAATAGGTCGTGCGAATCGGAATATTAATCGACATATATGTGTGATATAAACACAGGCACATGAATATAAGGAGCGTGACGTCACTGGCGAAACATATATGAGCAACGCCCAACGTGGGCGTTAAAGCACAATGACGTTAAACGAAATGGAGATCCAGAGGTGATTCATTGAAGACTATTCTCGGATGACTGCTGTTAAGAACTGAGTCCTGAAATGTAATTCGAAAAAGATAACTATATTACATCAGTGTTCTGATAACTGATGCATAGAGGTAAAGAACGGGTTCGACACATCTCTATGGTGATTGAGAATGTTCGATGATGGATCTTTATGTTTGCAGCTTTTATGGGTGGAAAGCGATCCCGGAATAGACTGAAGATTATCGTAGAAGCACTCGACGATGGGTCATAAGATTAGAAGACCCATGAGCAGATGAAGGAATACTGAAGAAGGTTCAATGGCGGGTTCGGGAGGATGTGGTTCCCCATGGCTGATTTGAACCCGGAGACGGCAGGTGCGATGGTAGGTGAGCTAAGTGAGTTGTCCTAGGGTGTGGAGAGGTGTTTGATAGCTGAGTGTTTATTGAAATGTGATCGCAGATCAGGCGAAAATGATCGAACGATCGATTACCTGGCACCGAAATATTTTCAAGCATAAAAGGCTAAGATTACATAAAAGCATCAATCATTCAAACAAGCTCAAAATCAAGGCTAACTGATGCTGAATCATATGTTTGAAGAGCACACAAAAAATAGCCATGAATATTACGAAAGCTGATAAAATTCACTCAAAATAAACAATAACACAAAACTATTAAGGCTGGAATAGTTACAAAAAGCTCCTGTAATAGAAGTAGAGATCTGAAGTTTTCAGAAAGAATTTTTTGAGTCAGCTTAGTATTCAAAAGCATAGTATGAGCTGGGAGTGTCTCCAAGCAAGCATCTGTGACATTTTAGAGAGCAGACCTCTAGGCAAGGGAGGTAAATTATTCAAGGTGCATAGCTGACATTCTCTTAAATATGATTGAGATAATGAATGCTTTAAAAATTATTTCTGGTACTAAATATCAGGTAGATCATTGGCAAATAGTGTTTGAATGGGAAAGTATATTATGGGTTACTTATTACACAGAAATGAAAGACTTGACAGACAAAAACACGCAAATTAATAAACAATCAGAAGGACAAAGCAAATGCTATATACGCTTCTATATAAGATATATATATATATATATATATATATATATATATATATATATATATATATATATATATATATATATGGGGGTGGGGGTGGGGTGGGGGTGGGGGGGGGGCAGCATAACTAAATTTAATATCAGCCTAGAGCTGTTGGTAAAAGCTACTACAGTCAGTGTCCATAAGTCTTGGCAAATGGGGGATCTGATCTGTAACTCAAGTATCTGACATCATAATAAAAATGTCACTTGTTAGCTAACATCGCAATCAAATGCCATATGTCGATCATGAATGGGGTATGGGCTTCTAATTTCACTTCACATCAATGATCTTAAACGGTGAGATCACAACAGATATAGCGAATGGTCTTAGAATCAACAACCCACACACATCCAGATTTTATCTTTTCCAGAAAATTCACAAATGCCCAGTGGGCCAAAAGGATGTACCAGGCAAACCCATTATCAGTAGGAATGGGAACCCTACTGAAGACATCAGTAGCTTTGTAGATGAACACATCAAAACGCATCTATAAAGAATCCCCTCATATGTCCAAGACACCACTGACTTCATCAACAAACTGGAGATATTCGAAAAACTACCAGACAACACCATACTGGTGACAATGGACACCAGTCAACTCTACACCAACATCCCTAATACGGAAGGGATCCGAGCCACTGCCAAATTCATCAGAAAACGTGGGACATCGGGCAATACTAGTCCTGCTAGATGCCTTCTACATTTACGAATGCAATAACTTTGTATTCAACAATCAATACTACCTACAAGTAGGAGGCACAGTGATGGGCACTAAAGTAGCACCAAGCTACGCTTTCATATTCATGGCTGACCTTGGACAAAATTCTACGAAGCGCAACACACCAACCAGCGATCTACCTTCGCTACATTGATGATATCTTTATCATCTGGACAGAAAGCCTCACAAACTTTGATGAATTCATCACCCACTGCAACACTGCACACAGTGACACAAAATCCACTGCTCAAATTTCTACAAAGAAACTAAGTTTCCTGGACACACTTGTCTATATTAAAGATGACCATCATCTGGATTTTTTCTTATATAAAAAACCAACAGACATACATGGGTAGCTACACTACAGCTCCGCACACCCGGAAGGCACTAAAAATGGTAGCCCATATGGCCAATTCTTGATATTAGGATGAATCTGTAGTAAAGACAAGAACGATGAAAGACATGCAAAAGAAACCATCATCTATTACACTGATAGAGGATATCTGCTTGAAAATCTCATTGAATCCTATAACAGGGCTTTTAAACAAAAGCGCCAAAATCGCCTGAATCTCACACAAAGGGACAAGGAGGAGATGACATGCATACCCTCATCTGTGACTATTACAGTCAGGGAGATTTTGCTACGAAGAGTATCCTAAAACACTGGAACATGTTCTCCACTAGTGCCAAATGCAGAGCGACTTTGCATAAGAAACCCATATTTGGCTACAGGAGAAATACCACCTTCAGAGACAAACTCGTCAGAGCAGACTTTACTTACCCTAACATCAGGGGTCAATAGGGACACACTATCCCTAACAAAGTAGAACCCTGCACAAAAACTAACTGCCCTTTCTGCAAAAATCAAGACAAATGTCATATTTTTATCAGTACACACTCACATCTGAAATACAGATGTAAAATGTGTACATATTTCAAAGCATGCAACGTAGTATATCTACTTATCTACTATTGATGCAAGAAACAATATGTCGGAGAAACTCTCTGAGAGTTTCAGATACGCATCAAGGAACACTTAAGGGACATAAAAACAATAAAGACACACCAGTTGCAAAACACTTTAATCTCCCAGGACACAACCACACATGTGTCCAGTACCGCATAATTGAGGTTCTTCTGCATGATCCTGAATGCAAGGATTACACACCCTTCAGCACAGATGGAGAATTTTAGTGGATCCATCAGTTACACACTATGGACCCTATTGGCATCAATCACACTGATTGGTAACCCCCTCTAGCTCAGTCAGCTAAGTACAGAAAATGAAAGGGTTATGGGTTTGACAGTACTTAACCATCTGAATTGTATGTTTTAATGAATTCACAATTTAATAAACATTCTGTTAAATATTTTGAAACTAATTTGCCTGGGAGCCGTTGCTGTCATAGGCAGCAATAGCTCTCACTAAAAGTACTTTCAAAATGTTCACCTGCTAACCTGTATTATTGTTAGAATTAGTTACCGTACCTTCATACTGAAATTCTGGGTATTTAGTGCTGAATATGTTAAAATTGAATCAAATGTGCATACAAAGTGGGCAGAGCTTAGCTCGAAATGGGCTCGGCATAGCTAGACAGAGATTACTCAATTAACCATGTGACCCTGCTTAACCATGAAAGACCATGCTTTATTCAATGGCACCGCAATCTTGGACAAATTGTACTTAACCACGGTGAACCTTGATTGTGTTGACGCTGATTAAAAAGACCATGGTCTACAATACCTCTGGTTTTCTATGATGGTTTTATAACCATTGACCTAAACCGTGGTGCCATTTAACAAAACATGGTTTATTCTGGTTGACTGTGGCTATAGGTTACGGGTAAGACAATCAACGGGAAACCATGATACACATGTTGTTAATGATCAACCGTGGTCCAATTTCAGTGAGGAATTATGCTAGCATGACCAGTGGTCTTAGGATTCTTGGCATGAAATGGTTACATATTAATCAAATAGAAAGATATCAGGTGAAGTCTTAGAGATGGTCTATTTTTCTATTTTTGTGTTAAGTTATCCATTCTTTCATAAACCTACACAACTATCAGACAAACAGATGACATTGAAAAGATGGATATATAGCGAACTGATTAATTTATGAAGACTGGAGATCTGAGAATCAATTACTTACATGTTCTTGCAGAAAGAGTTAATTTAATGCCCATGCTTTTCAAATAAAAGTGGTGATTATGTGGTTCTGTGTGTGTGCGTGCGTGTGTGCATGCCTGTGTGTGTGTGTGGGTGAGTGTGTGCTTGCGTGCTTGTGCGCTGGCGTGTATGCTGTAGCCTGAGGTGTCGAGGGTGGGCTGCGGCCGTGGACTCACGCGACTGGTCACTGCTGTGGCGGTTGCTGGCGCACGGAAGGAGGGCCGTAATCTGATCTCAGGGTGGCGGCGGGCGAGTCAGCCATCCCTTGTGTCCCACTGGGCAGCGCCTCATCTCTCCCTACAATCATTTGCTGACCGAAGCCGTAGCTGCATCTATGGATGTACATGGGCAAGGCTGTATACATTACAGTCACTGTCCTGGTTTGAATATCCAGATGAACCAGATGATTGGACAGGTACGAGCTGAAGAGTAGCAGAAGTGACTCTTCCGAGCACAAGACAGAGTTTTCCAGCGATCACTAGCGATGACCCTGGAAACCATCACAAGAAAGCACTATGGCACCTTGAGCTTCGACAGTTGGATGAGGTGACTGCTAGCATGCAAGCCAAAGCTGTAGCTACTCAGATGACAAAACATTCACTGGAATGCTTGCCTCATCTGTGGAGGATTGGTAGGCGGGCATTGAGTCGGGTGAGGTCTGAACCCTTTGCCCAGAGTAATACAGGCGAGAAGGCAACCACATTCTCAATGAACATCTCAGCGATATGGAGACGGAGGAGGGAGAGGAAGACAAACAGTGTGCTTGAGATTATTCCAGGGCATCAAATGGAGATATAATACCCCCAGATCATGGCAAAGATCCAGCAGATTGTAGAGAGTGCCTTCTACCTTCAGTACACCCACACCTATCGCATCCGCCACATCAAGGATTGTAGGTTGATGCTATTCCACAAGAGCGCTCCAGGGAGTCCCTGGATGAAAACGATAGGAGCGGTGTTTCTCATGGTATCTTAATTTTGGAGATCATAGGGACCCCACACCCTAAAAGCTTGGGGGTACCAAGGTGAAATCTTGAGGTGCCAAACTGAAGATCTGGGGCTAAAATTACAAGATATCATGGACTCACATGCTAGATTTTGTGGGTATTTTTGTGTAAAAACCGATAAAATTAATTAATATTTAATACTCATACAAGATTTACAAGAGTTCCATGGGACCCTCTGCTGCTACTTTTGGTGTCCGAAGATGTTTTTTTGGGTATATACCATCAAAAGGACCCTTATGAGAATCCCTGGATAGGATCACCCCAGACATGAGTGACCGCCAGGGAGGAAGCATGCCTTGACACAGACAATATCCATTGACTCAACACTACATGTATGTGGGCCTTCGTCCGGCCAGTCACCGTTGAGATAAAAGCTGTCATCGATCACCAACCATTACTAGGGACAGGCCCGTGTCCCAGAATGGTTACGATGGAGGAAGGGAATGGTGGCACTTGACACCTACAAGAACAACATGTGTCCCTGGATATGTCTAGCAGTGAATCAGGGAGCGAGATCTGATAAGAGTACAGCTTCCACATGAGAGCTTGCTAAACAGTTCTACAGCAAGACTGTAAATGATGTCCCCAAGACATCCTTGTATCAGCTGGACAAGGTAGAGTTCTTCGCAAAGATTGGAATACATGTTTATGAACGTACCAAAGAGGGTAGGTGGCACCTGACCAAGCAACCGGCACACTATCCAAATATCGGAGTGTATGACCACCATGCTTTCTACATCAAAGACATCTCTAAGCTGTCACACACCTATGTGGGCACTGCCAGCAGCAGTTCATGCAGGCATGCTTCCTCCATTGTCATGTGGATCACTATACAGGTAGAGCCCACTACCCTCTCAACAGGCCATCCACTAGCTCGAGCATGAGTCACAACAATGAGGCACACACATCCATCATGTACATGTACTATGTGGCCATAGCAGTGAACGTTGGATCAAGGCAGCTCCCATAGATGGATACGAACCTACTATCAACACTGTCTTACAGTACCGTGGTTGCTTTCATGTCCTCAACAATAACAGGGCACAGAGGCTGTAAAGCAATACAGGAAGACAATCACAAGAGATGAGAAGCTGCAGACATCTGGATACACACTTGTTGTACAGTGGGAGTGTAGCAACGACTCTAACCCCACAAAACCACTACCACAGCGAGTGACTGTGTCCTACTTACACTTCATCATCTATGACGTTGAAGCCCTCCCAGTTGGTACAAAGATCCATCCCACAGAGACTCTCATAATCGAGAATACCTACATGCCTATAAGTGTCGTCTGTTGCTCTGTCGATGGCTCTTAGTCAGCAAACCGACTCACCTGTGCAATCCTGACTTAAATGCTCTGTTCAAACACTTCATGTGTAAAATCCAGCGACGAGCATACAAAATCTGCACAGAGGTCACGGCACGCTCCCTACCCTCAGAATTCGACAAGCTACCCAAGTGACAGCAGAAGGTGATCAACGAGGTGTGACCAAGTACCTGCTATTGGGTTCAACTACGGGCAGTATGACCTGAACCGTATCAAGAAGTACTTCATAGATGAGCTGATTGACGGCGCACACACAGTGAAGGTCACCAAGAAAACTAACCAAACAATATTCATCATTACACCTGAGCTGTGGATTCTTGATGTGCTGAATTATTTCGGTGTTGGAGTCTCCTATGAAGCATGGATCGAAGCCTATGGGTGTACACAGCAGAAGAGCTGGCTCCCGTATTAATGGTTCGACACTCCCGATAAGCTGGGCTATCCAGGGCTTCCTGACTACCCAGCGTGAACATCTAAGACCAAGGGTGGTTACCTCCTGAAGCTATCAAAGTGGAAACAGTGTAAGCTGACCGATCGAGAGCAGGGGATGCTGACATTCTCTGACTGGCTGCAATACTACAATAAACTGGACGTCAGCCCATTCATCGAAGTCCTAGAGCAGATGAGACAGTTCTATACAGAAATGGGGTATAGACATCCTCAAAGATGCAGTCTCTCTCAGGAGTATCTCTACAATATCCACTTTGGGGCACAGCTCAGCACATGCGTGATGTTGAGCTATATGCTACAGGAGGTATTAGCCTATCAGATGTTGAAAGACGCAGTTGTCGGTGGATCTAGCATCGTGTTCACTAGATACCATGAGTCTGGTCTGACTCGGATACGTCAGGGTGAGTGTGTCTGTAAATGTCTCCTCGACTATGATATCAATGCCCTGTACTTGTCTACAATGGCCAAAGAGATGCCATGCGGTAGAGACAGTATGGCAGTGGTCTGGCACTAGCAATGTAGAACGCTTTAAGGATCTCCTAGCAGGCCACTGATTCTGGTTTGCTGATGTTCGAGGAAATGCCACATCTCTTCTATAAACGCGAGATCCCAGTAGAGGCAGTATCCTCTGAGATGCTTGCATACCTAGAGCATCCTATCACCAGCAAACTAGTCAGTGCATTCTTTTGCAAGAAGAGGCTCCTGTACTCACCAAGACTCAAGTGATATATCACCCATGGCATGGAGATTACAGCTGTATACATCACTATAGACTACATGTACGAGCCACAGAAACCATTTGAGAGGTTCGTGAACAATGTTACCGAGGCCCACCGCTCAGGAGATGTAGAGCAAAGCACTTTGGCAGATCTCTACAAACTACTACGCAACAGTGCCTACAGCAAGCTCATTGAGGCACTGGCGCATCATAGCAATACCAGCTTCACCAAGGATGAACGAGTGGCAGATAGAGCCCTGCGCAGTGCTTAGTTCGAAGATCCTACAAGAGTCCTACAAGCTACAACGCTAGAATCACCATTCGTCGACCATTTCAGATGAGCCCGCAAAGCTGATAATGCTGAAGTTCTACTACGACTTCCATGATCAGTATGTAACCCATGACAGCTGCGAGTACCTCCAGATGGACACTAATTCTGCATACATCGCAATAGCTGTCTTCAGTCTAGATGAGGTGATACATCCAGAGATGCGTGCATAGTATGATGAAGCCCATCAACAAAGCTGCCTACCTTGGGACAAATGGTCTGGATATACTCCGGGACTGTTCAAGCTCGAGCTACTAAGTGGAGAGCTCTGCTGGGACAGCTGGTAAGGTGAAAGCACCAGAATGAGGTCTCTTGGCAGAGGTTCTACTGTGCTGAGGACAGAGCCACAAACCGAGGCCTCCGCATGCGCAACCAGGGTATGGTGACGTATGAACAGGAAAGCATGGGCTGTCCACCTACTATGATAATGTGACATGTGTTGCTAGATTGTTTCCATACCGAGCCAAACAAATACCATGGTTCCTGCTACTGGTATGATTCCAGTGCCTTGGCCCTGGGACATCTACCCAACTTGAGTACTCTAGGTTGTGGCAGCTGTGTGTTTGGCAGGACCAGCTTAAGCTCCTCTCATACAAAGGGCTGCCTAGGTCCACTCACCAGGTAGTACAGTATAGGTTGGCCAGCTGACTCTACATATCCGTCAAGTCTGTGGACATCTATCGACCAGTTAGGGTCTGTTGCGCATCTTATACCGCCTTCTAGCTCACCAGGCATATGTAGATAGTGCACCACATCAGATGGAATGCAGGCCTCCTTACCCATATCTCTAGTGTTGGAACGACTGGCTACAGATGAGCGGTGAATAGCCTGTTGGATTTTGTCCAGTCGAGTGATCTTGGCATTAGATCTCTCTATGACAACGGGCAACCCTCTCACCCATACTCAGGAACGATCGCTAGGATCTGCCATCTCCTTGCCCTTATGGATAGCTTGCGCAAACTAATGCTGTGAGCTAACATGTCATGATACCTCTTACACCGATGTAGTAATAGCAGTTAGAAGAGGACCACCCATGTACATTTTCGAAAATAGACCACTTCATGAATTGTGACCTGCTATTAAATAATCAAGGATCATCATCATCATCACTTTACGTGGCATAAACCATTGGCTTGTTATTGCCTCAGTGTTTTTTGTTGTAGTGTGGCTTGCTCAGTCCAATTCAAAAGGTATTTCTTTGAAGTAGATATCTAGTTTGTTCTTGAATGATTTGACTACTGTTGCTTAATTAAGTCGCCTCGAAACCATTATATTTAAGACTTTAATACTGATTTGTGAAAAAGCTGTGGTGCACTCATAGTTACACCCTGCTGCACCTAGCATTTGGTTACATGTTACCTTGTGGAGGCCATAATTGGTCTTATTGCTGTTGTTTTCATTTTCTGTATTTATCACTATCCGAGTCTCCTCTACGCTAGTGTCTCTTCGTGCTACCACAAATATGTGATTCTGGAAAACAGAGCCCTATCTACTGATAATTGGAATCGCTACAGAGCATATTCTTGCCGATACACAGGCTATGCCAAGATCAGTCCACTGTAAGAATGGAAGAATTGCAGTCTGACTTTGTGACAGGCTGGTATATGTATGCCTGTTCAGTCAAAATCAAATGTTTTTTCTAGTTTGCTCTTGAATAATTCGACTGTTGTTGCTATTGTAGCAAATTCCACTGAATTTCACTGTGGTACCACTTTATTAGTAAAAATGTTAAATTTCTTTTCAAATTCATTTACATGTACTTGATTCATTTATCTATGGCAACAACTAAACTTCTTAAACTTGTTAGTTATGTTGATGTGTCCCAATCATACACCTCACTTGTTAGCTATGTAGATGATGTGTACCAATCATACATCTCACTTGATAGCTATGTTGATGATGTGTACCAATCATACACCTCACTTGTTAGCTATGTTGATGATGTGTACCAATCATACATCTCCCTTGTTAGCTATGTTGATGATGTGTACCAATCATACATCTCCCTTGTTAGCTATGTTGATGATGTGTACCAATCATACACCTCACTTGTTAGCTATGTTGATGAAGTGTACCAATCATACACCTCACTTGTTAGCCATGTTGTCTTGATGTGTACCAATCATACACCTCACTTGTTAGCTATGTTGATGTGTACCAATCATACATCTCACTTGTTAGCTATGTTGATGATGTGTACCAATCATACATCTCACTTGTTAGCTATGTTGTCTTGATGTGTACCAATCATACACCTCACTTGTTAGCTATGTTGATGTGTACCAATCATACATCTCACTTGTTAGCTATGTTGTCTTGATGTGTACCAATCATACATCTCACTTGTTAGCTATGTTGTCTTGATGTGTACCAATCATACACCTCACTTGTTAGCTATGTTGTCTTGATGTGTACCAATCATACACCTCACTTGTTAGCTATGTTGTCTTGATGTGTACCAATCATACACCTCACTTGTTAGCTATGTTGTCTTGATGTGTACCAATCATACATCTCACTTGTTAGCTATGTTGATGATGTGTACCAATCATACATCTCACTTGTTAGCTATGTTGTCTTGGTGTGTACCAATCATACATCTCACTTGTTAGCTATGTTGATGATGTGTACCAATCATACACCTCACTTGTTAGCTATGTTGATGATGTGTACCAATCATACATCTCACTTGTTAGCTATGTTGATGATGTGTACCAATCATACATCTCCCTTGTTAGCTATGTTGATGTGTACCAATCATACACCTCACTTGTTAGCTATGTTGATGATGTGTACCAATCATACATCTCACTTGTTAGCTATGTTGATGATGTGTACCAATCATACACCTCACTTGTTAGCTATGTTGATGTGTACCAATCATACACCTCACTTGTTAGCTATGTTGATGATGTGTACCAATTATACACCTCACTTGTTAGCCATGTTGTCTTGATGTGTAACAATCATACATCTCACTTGTTAGCTATGTCGATTAATTATGTGTACCAACCATACACCTCACTTCTTAGCTATGTTGATGTGTACCAATCATACATCTGACTTGACAGCTATGTTGATGATGTGTACCAATCATACATCTCACTTGTTAGCTATGTTGATGTGTACCAATCATACACCTCCCTTGTTAGCTATGTTGATGATGTGTACCAATCATACACCTCACTTGTTAGCTATATTGATGTGTATAAATCATATACCTCACTTGTTAGCTATGTTGATGATGTGTACAAATCATACACCTCACTTGTTAGCTATGGTGATGATATGTACCAATCATACATCTCACTTGTTAGCTATGTTGAAGATGTGTCCCAATCATACACCTCACTTGTTAGCTATGTTGATTAATTATGTGTACCAATCATACATCTCACTTGCTTGCTATGTTGATGATGTGTACCAATCATACACCTCACTTGTTAGCTATGTTGACGATGTGTACCAATCATACACCTCACTTGTTAGCTATGTTGAGGATGTGTACCAATCATACATCTCACTTGTTAGCTATGTTGATGATGTGTACCAATCATACATCTCACTTGTTAGCTATGTTGATGATGTGTACCAATCATACACCTCACTTGTTAGCTATGTTGATGTGTACCAATCATACACCTCACTTGTTAGTTATGTTGATGATGTGTACCAATCATATACCTCACTTGTTAGCTATGTTGATGATGTGTACCAATCATACAGCTCACTTGTTAGCTATGTTGATGATGTGTACCAATCATACACCTCACTTGTTAGCTATGTTGAGGATGTGTACCAATCATACAGCTCACTTGTTAGCTATGTTGAGGATGTGTACCAATCATACACCTCACTTGTTAGCTATGTTGAGGATGTGTACCAATCATACAGCTCACTTGTTAGCTATGTTGATGTGTACCAATCATACACCTCACTTGTTAGCTATGTTGATGATGTGTACCAATCATACACCTCACTTGTTAGCTATGTTGATGATGTGTACCAATCATACAGCTCACTTGTTAGCTATGTTGATGATGTGTACCAATCATACACCTCACTTGTTAGCTATGTTGATGATGTGTACCAATCATACACCTCACTTGTTAGCTATGTTGAGGATGTGTACCAATCATACAGCTCACTTGTTAGCTATGTTGAGGATGTGTACCAATCATACACCTCACTTGTTAGCTATGTTGAGGATGTGTACCAATCATACACCTCACTTGTTAGCTATATCTCACTTGTATTGCTCAGAAAAATGTTTGAATTAGCTCCTATAAATTCACCTTTCCAGAGTATCCATGTATCATTTGACGTCATAATCAGCTAAGCAGCGTATAGGATGATGTCATAATCAGCTAAGCAGCGTATAGGATGACGTCATAATCAGCTAAGCAGCGTATAGGATGATGTCATAATCATTACATCATAAATGATTCTAGTTGGCCCATCTTTAACTCTTAATAGTCTGACACCTTGTATGAATTGTATGTCTCTACTATTTAACAACCATGCCGTTGAATATTTTGAAACTAATTTGACTGGACGCTGTTGCTGCCATAGGCAGCAACAGCGCCCAGTCAAATTAGTTTCAAAATATTCAATAGCTTACCTGCATAGTTTTCTGGAAATTGATACTCAGAGAGTTCAGAGATCGATCGATCCCAACATGAGCAAGGTGTGGGTGGAGCTTAGCTAGAGATAGGCGGGCCAGAGCTAAAAATGAAAAGGTCCAAAGAAACATACTGTATATCCTGAACACATTTTAATGTGATCTGTTGCTACGTGAGGCAGCAACAACTTTGAGTAAGTTGTTTCCTGTTTTTTTACTTGAAAGTCAATTATTTACAATATTTAGCCTACATGTACATCTAACATGGTGTTTCTTTTGGTATATCACCATAAATTTACTCCAGGCCTGTAATAATTAACATTTAGAAGCGGTGACATAATGGTTAAACACTTCATGGTAAGCAGTTATACGTGGCATGACTAACCAGGTATATCTGAGATAAAGCCGTTTATTTGGCAGTTAATTTTTAAATCATTGGTGGTATTTTGTTAGCCACATCAAGATGGCATTTATCATGTCCTGTTACTCCATAATTTGTCATACCAAAGCAATGTACCAATTCTCAATTCAATATCTTGAAGGGCTGCGAAAAAAAATTGTGGAAAACTATATTTTTTGTACTTCATAAGTCGAAAGGGGGAATAACTACATGGAAAATTGACCAAAATGTCTGAAACTCAAACCTGTTCTATAACTCCCTATAATAAAGCTACCTACCAATTCTCATTTTGTCCTTGATGGACTGCGAAAACAGTGCAGAAAACGGATATTTTTCGTATTTCATAAGTCGAATGGGGACGTAACTCCATGAAAGATTTACGAAAATGTCTGAAACTCGAACTTACTCTGTAACTTCTTATACTAAAGAGATGTACTGACTTTTTCTTAAATATCTTAAAGGAGTGCCAAAAAAATGTGGAAAGCTGATATTTTTCGTATTTCTTAAGTCGAAAGGGGGCATGTACCAATTCTCAGTTGAATACCTTCAAGAAGTCCAAAAAAACGTGTGGAAAACTAACTGCGACAGATGGACAGACAGGTATGAGTGCAAACCTACACACACGCACGCACGCACACCTATGCATGCATGCATGCACGCACACACACGGTTTTATACACACACGGTTTTATCCGGTAGGGGACTAATAACAGTACTAGTGCATTATACTAAATAGGGGTGATAGGTTAAAAGTTGACAGTCTAGTATAATTTAGAATGAAGGTGCAAGTTTCATAAGGTGAATTTATCAGATTGGATGAACATTTTTACAAGGTAACATTAAAAACTGCCTGGTTCTTATTATGACACATTAGACATGCATGAGATGATCTGAATTTGTATCTTAAAAATCTGTATCTTAAAAATGCCAGACAGAAAAGCTGTTCATTATTAAAAATTCTAATATGCACTGGAACCTGTTGTTTTCATAGGAAGCAACAGCTCTCAGTCAAATTTGTCTCAAAATATTCAATAAAATTCTTCATCATAAAGAATTTGTCATTCCTTATATATACATGTAATGGTTAAAATGTTAAGAAAACTGAATACTCTTACATCATGTGAACTGTCATGTAGACTGCTGGGTGGCATTCAATTAACTCACAAACGGGACAAATACATTATTGCAAACACAAGAGGGGTGTGAATTAGGGATGGCTCAAACGATTATTTTGATTTAAATAAATTTTTTCACAGGCCAATATGCACTGTTGTATTACAAACAGTAGAACACATGACACTAATTACATGTTACATTACTACACACTAAACACGGCGAGAATCATTGACAGATAAACAGTTAACACTCATATCAGCCAAAAACAGCTTCTGCAGTGGTCTTGAGAAATGTCTATTTGCAAACCAAGAAGACTATTTTTGAAAATTTACCATTGGAATGACTGGCTTGATAACCGGACAGGGACATTTTGAATGAAAAAATTGATATTTTCTTGAACTAATTGAAGTGTTAAAGGGGAAAATATAGTTAAAATGCATCAAAATGCAGTAAATTATCTAAATTTTCTCTTGAAGCTGACTTCACCAAAATTGCTTGAGACCCGGGATTGGAACCTCCAGATTTCATGATAAGAGATCCACACAATTTAGATGTCATACAAAACACTCTGGGCTCATTGTCGGAGTAATCGGATCAGAAGTATCACATGGTTGCTTTACGTGTGCCTATATACGCATGCGCACACTTTTCTTTTGCTTGAAGCAGGAATAATCGAGTAGAATTTGTACCACGTACCACGTGATACAAATTTGTACCACGTGATACCATTATCCGATTATGCTCTCGGTCATTCAGATGTGATCGGGGTAAGCGGCGTGAGTAACCAAACTTTAGGTAACATAGGCAATATATGTTCCTCTGCAATTTGGTTACCCTGGTATCCACTCCCCACCTCGCCAAATGTGTCTTAGGCAGATAACAAATGTAGAAATCTGATAGGTTACCATGCCCATATTTATTGCAACCTGTCTGGTTACTGACCTGAATATTAGGGTAACCTGTTATGGGTTATTAGGGTCAGTTGCTTATTTCCAGCCCTGCTGAATCCCAATATCAAGGTAACTATACAGGTAGGTTGTTGAGCATTTTGAAACCAATTGAACTGGGTGCTATTGCTTCCTATGGCAAAAGTTCCACCCAGTTAAATTAGTTTTAAAATGTTCAACAGAATGTTTATTAAATCGTAGGACTAAATCCATCAAAGACATACAATTCGTACACTTGACAGACTATTCCAGCATCATGATGGAGTATTTCTGTCCATTATGATTGCGACGTCAGTCTAATATGTGACGACACACACATTTATTATAATCTCATATAATTGATTGACAGATCGGATTCATTCATTTTAGGGGGTTCGCAATCACATGGCTTGCAGAAAAACCATTGAAAAACATTTTACATATGGGGGTTCCCAATCACATGGCTTGCAAAGAACCTATTGCAAAGCATTTTACTTATGGTACAAGAGAATCAAGAGTTTCATTGATTTTCAAATAACAAGAGATAAGGACAGCATCTGTGGAATTTTTGCTGTAAAATCAGGGCAATTGTTCTCAAAATTAAATAATTTTGATCTTAGGGCAGGGTGCTGCAAAATTACATATGTTAGGGGCTGGAGCGCCCTTCTACACCCATCAAGATAAAACACTGTTAATAGTGTTTTGTTGAAGACTGTTAACCTGGAAAGCATCCTTGATTATCCCACATTTTAAAAAAACGTCGGGGATATTGTAATCGCCTCAATCCGTCTGTCCGTCCGTCACGCTATCTCCTCCCAAACCATTGGGTGGAAATAAATTAAATTTGGTATGTGGGTTACCCATATGATTCCGCTTTGCAAGACGATATTTAGATTTGGCTCCACCCACAGGGGTGTGTGGCAGGGGTTAAAAGCTCAAATCAGTTGTAACACAACTCTGAAATTGTTAGACGGAACTCAACTAAATTTGATATCTGAGTTACCCATATGATTGTGGAGTGCAAGAGGCCATTTAGATTTGGCTCTGCCCCCAGGAGTTGGGGGAGGGGTCAAAAGGTCAAATTTTAACCTGCGGAAATTGATTGTAACGCATCTCCTCCGAAACCGTTGGACAGAATTCAACCGAATTTGATCTATGGATTACCCATATCAATGTGGAGTACATGAGCACATTTACATTTGGCCCTGCCCCTATGGGTGGGTGAGTGGTGGGGGTCAAAAGGTAACAAATTTATTGTAATGTCACTCCTCTGACACTGTTGGGTGGAATTCAACCAAATTTAGTATGCCAGTTACCCATATCAATGTGGAGTATATGAACACATTTACATTACAGGCAGGGGGTGGGGTGGGGGATGGGGTCAAAAGGTTATGAAATTGATTATAATGCAACTACTCTGAAATCGTTAGACGGAACTCAACCAAATTTGATATCTGAGTTACTCCTATGATTGCAGAATGCAAAAAGCCATTTACATTCGGCTCTGCACCCAGGGGTCAAAAGGTAAAATTTTAACCTGCCAAAATTGATTGTAATGCCTTCCTCAGAAACCATTGGACGGAATTCAACCAAATATGGTATGCGAGTTACCCATATCAACGTGGAGTGGATGAGCACATTTATATTTGACCCCGACCCCAGGGGTGGTGGATGGGGGTCAAAAGGTCATGAAATTGATTGTAATAAATGTAATGCAACTCTGCTGACACTATTGGATGGAATTCAACCAAATTTGGTATGTGAGTTACCCATATGATCGCGGAGTGCAAAATGACATTTACATTTGGCTCCGCCCCTGGGGATGGGTTGTGGAGTGTGTCAAAAGTTCAAAGCGGTGAACGTGGGGATTTGTGATGACGCGTCGTCGACCGATCAATCTAGTATTTGCTCTGTTTTGATTAAATCAATTGGAAGAACTTAGATGATATTCGTTGTTTAACGTGAGAAAGCGATTATCCCCTCGACCACCTACCCTTATATCAAAACTTTCATCTGCACAAAATCAGATTCTAATTTGTGACCAATTCGGGAAACAGGACACATTTGCATACCAACAACATTTCAATCAGGGAAGATTAATTAAATTTATTGTGATTTCAGTTGTCATAAATACCTCAAGAATATGGAACATCATGATAATAATTATTTAGGCCGAGACAGTACAATGAAATAGGTTGGAATAGTTACTAGTACATGTATATATAAGCACTCCTTCCATACCATAGATGTAATGTTATATAGGTACCTCTATGGATAAAACTCTATGGTTCCAAATGCCCAGTTCTGTTCTGTAATGCCCGTCCCAATTGGGAGTAAAGTTGCATGGTAGACCTGAAAGTAGGATAGCCATAGCGGTGTGGTAGACCTGAAATGTGATATGTCAAGAAGGTGTCTGCTTTGGTTATCTCTGCCCGGCCATTTACGCCCAAGTGGAAAAGCCCATACTTTGGGGCAGAGGTGGCCAAATATATAATACCCATAAATGCCTTGTATTTCTTGGAATTGCATACTTGTTGGTATCATACATATTTCTCTCAGATGCATATTTGTGGACAGGCATGACGAACCACCTCCCATTTCAGCCACATTTGTGCCATATCTCTTTTGTAATTATTTTCGGTATTCAAGGATTTCGTAGGTTTATGGAGAATAAGTAGAAAGCCACGAAAAATTTGTCAAAAGTGGTCTTGCGGAATGTGTACTTTGCAGGCCATGAGAAGACTATTTTTGAAAATCGGTCACTGGAATGATGGGATCAAAAACTGAGTCAGTCATTCAAGTGATAAATTTTCTAATATATAAAAAATGTATCCAAAGTGATCTTGAGGAATTTCCATTTGCAGGTCATTAGAAGACTATTTTTAAAAATTTGCCACTTGAATGACTGGCTCAAAAACCGAGCCAGACACTCCAGCGATCAACTTTCAAAAATAGTCTTCTCCAAGCAAACCTCTGCACATAATTTATGCTTTTTATGAAAGCAATGTACACTCGTATGCATACACGCGTGTATATACACAGACAGAGACGATCGGAATACCCTCTTCGTGTTACCGGCCAAGGGTAACTATACAGGACAGCTGGTGGATAATCTCCTCAAGCTAATTTTAACTGGAACCTGTTGCGCCCTATAGCATATGGCAGCAACCTCTCCCAGTCAAATTAGTTTCAAACTATTGAACAGAAATAGAATATTCCTTACAATATAAATAATAAATTGTACTTTTTGCTCTGTAGGCCTATGGCTTAAACAGTTAATGTTTCCTCATCCTATCAAGCTGGCCAAAAGCTGTTTCTGTAATGGTCTTAATGGTTTTGAGGAACGTTGATTTGCTGAGCAAATGTGCAACTGGCATCACATGTTCAATGGACCTTTCCATTTTTAGCCATGCCCCGTGTTGGGATTGATCAATCCCCAAATGCCCTAGCTATCAATTTCCTGAAAACTATACAGCGAAGCTGTTGAATATTTTGTAACTAATTTGACTGGGTGCTGTTGCTGCCTATGGCAGCAACAGCGCCCAGTCAAATTAGTTTCAAAATATTCAACAGAAAATTTATTAAATAGGAAAAGCAAACAATTTGTACAACAACGCATAGACCATCTTCAAATATGCGTTCGTGATGTACTTTTCGACGTCATTCATGACGTCATTCGTTATGATGTCATTGTACACATCACGCAGTTCATTATGACGTCATATGATGGGTGTGTACTCTGGAAAGGTGAATTGCTGATCCAGTCATCATTCCAGTGATACATTAAAAAAATAATCTCTTGACTTGCAAATGGACATTTTCTATGAGAAAATTGAATTTTTCATGAACAAATTTAAGGATACAAACTTGTGTGGATAACATAACAACAGTTCCAAGTTAGATTAGTTTCAAAATATAGTCTACATATTTTTCTGCTTGTGTTGGAATTGACATGCTAAGATTACCGTGTAAATGTTGATTGATCAAAAGGACTGATGTAGGCTAATTAGTGATCATTTATCTCACCACTCACTGAGCACATATCATTTTATTTTAACAAGATTGCAAACACGTGCTGAGAGATGAATGGGAAATAACTCTTTTGATAATAATTATGATGAATGTGCCGACAAGATAAAATGGGCCAATGATTTTCCCCATGTTAAGCTAAATAAATGCATCTTTGTGATGAAGTAATCAAGACAAAGATTATGCACTGGCTTCTTATTCAATCACGCTTATCCAGTTATTCAAAACACCCGTCCGACCAATTTTGGAATACTGTAACTGCATATGGGCTCCTCATTTTAAAAGACAATCTTGGATAATCGAGCGGGTCCAGCGCAGAGCCACTAAACTTGAACCCCCTTTGAAAAACTACTGATACACAGACAGGTTAAAGGCTTTGAACCTCATACCATTAATACAGAAGGCTTAGAGGAGACTTAATCGAAACATACAAATTTATCCAAGATGCTTACAACACTGACAAAAACACATTCTTTGACCGATCAAGTAACACACATACTAGAGGTCACACATTCAAGCTCAACAATAAATGCAGCAGAAGAGAAACTCATAGGCATTTTTCCCAAACTGAATTATTAACACATGGAACTCATTACCTTCTGTTGTAGTTGAGGCACCCATGCTTGGCGTGTTTAAATCAAAACTAGATATGCACCTAAATGACATAATATACAATTGTGACAACCAACTAATAGATACATAAGACAAATCTAGAAATATACCCAAATATTGGGCGCAGCAGGGTGTAACCATGAGCATAGGCAGCACACTGCAGCTGATGCAGGGAACATCCATTTGCAACACAGCACCTCCCAAAGTCAACCAGGGTCCTGAATAATGCCAACCAAACAAACAAACAATTTTAACGAAACAAAGTACAACGTACAAGCACTAAGTAATAACACAATATCAACACAGTTTCCTGAGGCATTAACAAGCCATGCCTAGGGCTTATGCCTCGTAAAATGATAATGATGATGATGAATCAGCATTTTAATTTTCAAATTTTAAAGATACCATTCTATAGCCACTGCCTATATTATAAATAACGCAAATTTCCCAATGGCAAACTTATAGTCATAAGTTTCTTGGAAGATATTCTGATAGGGGTTGTTCAGAAATGGTGCCATGACCCCCACTATCCCGATAGTCGGCTAGGGGTTCTAAAGTCCTCCACCGGATAATTTTGAAATCCCGCCACAGACCCCCTTGCGGGTTGGTCTGTTGTTTTATTAACCACTATAAAAACATACTTAAAGTTAAAAGTTTAATACTAATACAGGAAAGAGGTTCAAAATGGCGACCTGCCAGCACTTGAAGAACCAAAGCCAAATTCCATGAAGGTAAAGGCTTAACTATCGGAGGACGAATATTGCCTAAACCTCTAATAAAACTATTAAGAGTCTTAGTGTCCTTGACATCGGCATTCAGAAGGCAAGGAAGAGATGCCAGAGAAAATCTATACCGCCTAACCATATTAGCTGATAAATGTAACGAGTCAAAAATATATGATAAAAAGTCTAATACTTGGGGAATAGAAACTGAATTGGGCACGAGACCTTGGTCTGAACACCATTCCCCAAAAGTTTTAAGTCGACCCTTGTAAACTCTGCGGGTCGACTCTCTTCTGGAAGAATCGATAATTTCCTGAGATCTTGAAGAAACTTTATTCTCGTAGACTTTAGTTTCGATATTCTCCAAACACACAGATTGAAGATTTCTGGGTTTGGATGAAGACAAAGACCTCTTACTTGAGACAGAAGATCCTCGAGGGAAGTCTACCAGGAGATCTAGGTCTACAAACCAAATCCTCTTTGACCAAAAGGGAGCTATTAAGAGAATCTCGCAGATTTGATCGTTAACCTTCTTCAACACTAACGGAATCAAAATTGTTGGAGGGAACGCATAGGCGAACATTCCTGTCCAGGACTGAGACAGGGCGTCCACCGCCAGGGCTTGACTGTGCAGAAAAGGAGACATATAAGAGGAGATCTGGGCATTCAGAGATGTCGCAAACAGATCTACTAGAGGACGATCCATAAGACTGAAAATTGCTTTGACAACCGACCTCTTTAACTGCCACTCTGTGTGGGCGAATTTGCTGGGACGTGACAGTTGGTCCGCAAGAAAATTCAGACTGCCTGGGACATGAGAAGACACTAGAAAAATCTGATTCTTGCGACACCATAAGAGAAGGTTCCACACTTCTAGACAAAGGAGGGATGACCTTGTACCCCCTGCCTGTTGATATAAGAAACCACTGTCGAATTGTCTGATCGAATCGAGACTTTGAGACCTATCACAAGATCTGACCATGAAAGGAGAGCCTTCTTGACAGCCCACAATTCCAGAATGTTGATATGAGCTATCGACTCCTCCAGGGACCAAAGACCGGAAACCGACAGGGAGTCCCAGACCGCTCCCCATCCCTCCTGAGAAGCGTCTGTGAAGATAATCACCTGTGTGGAGGACTTTACCAGTGGAACACCCATCAGAAGCAGAGAACGATCCTTCCAAAAATAAGAGATAAGACTACTCTTCAAAGAATTAGATATCTGAACCTCAGAGAACTTCCTGGACCTTCTCTTAGAGGTAATGAATCCCAAAGATCTGCAGACTGAACTGAGCGAACCACGAGACAGATCCGCCAAGGAATGAAAGACTGATAAAGGAACCTGATCACCACGTTCTTGAGCCTTAAGAACAGAATCAGATAACAGAGCAAGGACATTGGCCGACTTAAGCTGGGATCTGCAAACGGACTCCCATTTAAAAGGATCAGTGGAATGCTCAACCTTGGAAGACTCCTTTAAATGTGAGGAAAGAACATCCCAGGAGGGACCAGAAAGAGACTGAAGAGCAGCAACCTTCAAATAATCCTCTTTGGGAACCTGAACAGGCGCATCAAATTTATAGGAAAGAGAAAAGTCCTTACAGTTAACATCATTAACAAAGAAATCCAGCATATCTACGACTATGTTATCAATAGGGAGAACTTGAGGAGAGGAAGAAGAAGAATCAGATGTAGAGAGAGCAGACCCAAAAGAAGGAGGGTCAATAGCAAATTCCTCCTTAAGAGGAAGGGAAAGAGTAGAGGCGATCCACCTGTGAGGCATGGACCAGTCTTCCGAAGAGGCTCTGACCGGACAAAACCTCTTCAGATCCCTGGCCCTGACTGACTTGGGAACTGATGGAAGAGAAGAATGATTAGGAGAGGAAGAAGAGATGAATCACTTGAAACTAAAGATTCAGCCGCTCTAGAGGAAATAGGAGAACAGGGTCTTCTAGCAGACTCAGGAAAGGAAGAAGCTTGATCAGAAGGAAAAGAATCCCTACCATGACCCTGACTAGAAGACAAGAAAGGATGAACCAGAGAACTGGCAGAAAACCTCGAGAGGATCGAAAAACGAGCCGAAACAAAAGAACGATCGAGAGAAGAATCCCTAACCACAGAAAACAAAGAAATCTAAACCTGAATCAACAATTTGAAATTCTAACTCGGGAGAAAGAACAACGGAAACAATCGGATCAAGATGATCAAAAGAAGGAGAGGCAGAAGAGGAAGGAGGAAGAGAAGAAATTGGAAGAAAAGATGGAGAAGAAGGAGAATGATCTAAGGATCCCTGAGAAGAACCAATAGATGAAGAAAGACGGGAGAATCCCGGAGGAGGAATAGATGCTTGAAAAAGAGATGACGAATTAGACACATGACTGGACGAGAAATCCTTAGCTGAAAGAGCAGATGAGGATGAAAGGATAGGATTAAAACCTGGAGGATGAGAGGAGGAAGAGAAAGAAGGAGACCGCGAGGCAGAGGAACTCAAAACAGCCTCACGATAAGAAGGAGCAGAGGAAGGAGAAGACAAATCAACCTCAACTACCCGAGATGGCGGGAAAGAACCATAATTAGAAACTAAAGAATCATGAGAAAAAATTCTGTGATAAAATTCAGAAACAGAGCATACAAAATTCCTATCCTCAAACTCCTTACGCCTATCCACTGAAAAATTCTCTGAATCTAAAGAAGAAACTGAAAATGGAAGTGTAAGTTGATGCTCGGATAAGTTCTTAGTCGAGGCTAACCGACTATGTTTATTCGCTATACCGGAAGTTACGTCCCAACCGGAAGCGGAAGTCTATCCGGATCTGAACGACCCGGAAGTATACCCCTAGAACCAGAACCGGAATCCAAACCGGAAACGGAAGTGCTTCTACCGGATGATGAAAAATAATAAGGGTCTACATGACCGGAAGCGCTGCTAAAACCAGAAGCAGAAGTCGGAACCAGATCTTGAAGACCTGGATGTCTTGAAAAACCGGAAGTCAGACCGGATACGAAAGGAACAGAAGTAGATCCGGAAAACGGAAGTAAACCCGAGTCCCAAAGATCCGAATCCACTACAACTGAACCGGAAGTACTAGAAAAGCTTGATTGAAGACTTTTGGCTATAGGCGACCGGTATGACTGAAACTTTGGCATTAGCATAAGGCTTTAGGATGGGAGCTTCCGCCACCGCCACCATTTCTTGAGGGTTATGCCTATCACCCTCAAGACTAATATGGGTTTGACCCGCTCGAGATCACTTTCGAGAGCTTTTTCGCTCTAGTTTTTTGTTTTGGAGACCTGATTTCTTGCCTGGATGTAAGAGGAATTGGTTTTCCCCATTTGCGGGCACACATGCTAGTCCTCGGGCTATTGTCCGAATCAGAAGAAACCTCCTGTTTCTTGGCCTCCTGGATGGCAGAAGAAATTCTTTCGTCTAGCGACTTAGTCAAAACAGCAGCGAAGGATTCAAACCTAGCAAATAAAGAACCCTGTACCCCACGTTTAGGTTGGCTTTGCACCCCACTACTACCACCCCACCCATTGAGGTGGTGGTTGGTGAGGGTGGGAGGTAGAGGATTGTGGTGGTGGACTGCATTAATTCCCACCTGCATCCCACTAAATAAACAAGAGGCCCAAGGGCCTGTGGTGCTCAACTGGACCATTAGCATTTGAACCATTTGCATTTAAATAGATATGATGGATAATTTTCGGAAAATCCAAGATGGCTATCCAAAAAATTTACCAATCAAAATTCTGAATAGAAATTCTAGTCGACCTTGATAGGGTCACTCGCACCAAATATGTTTGAAATATGTCAAGCAACTAAGGAGCAGCGTTTTGACAATTTCTGGTAAATTTTTCATAAAATCTAAGATTTTCACCCAAAAAATCGATCAATCAAAATTCTGAATGGAATTTCTAGTCTACCGTGATACTCTAACAAAATTTGGTTGAAATATGTCAAGCATCTAAGGAGGGGTAGAAATTTGGCAATTTCAAGTTAATATTTAATAAAATCTAAGATTTCGACCCAAAAAATTGAGGAATCCAAATTCTGAATGGAAGTTCTGGAGCCTACGACCATAGGGTACTTCCAGCCACATTTGGTTGAAATCGCCCAAACGGTTAATGAGGAGTAGTGTTTTCAAGCAAAAGTTGATGGATGGACGGACGGACAACAGGCGGTAGCCATGGCATAAGCTCACTTGGCCCTTCAGGCCAGGTGAGCTAACAATGATTAATTTCAATTTGATTATGAATTAATTAATCAATATGCAGGAAACTACTTCTCAGAGTGTCTCATTTCCCAATTATTATAGGGGAAGGGGCAAGACATCCCTCCCTAACCCCACCACCATTGGGAACTCCACCCGGACCATTACTGCTAGGTTGGACACCCCCCATAACAGAATCTTAAATCTACCATGACACAGTTGGTGAATTTATTATTAAACTCTCCAGACTTATGAGTGTTATTTTCACAAATTGTGTGTTTTGTGGGGTTAGTGACAGAAACAGAGGGTGGGGTAGGGAGCATTAGGTCCCTAAAGGTTTTAGATGGTGTGTGGAGGGGTAGAGGGAGGGGTGGTGGTTAAGACAATTTCTTTTCCTGGCAGCAACCGTGAGAATGTATAATAGTCAGTAAATAAAACTAGATTGATTGGTCGATTACGCGTCATCGCAAATCCCCAACGTTCACTGCTTTGAACTTTTGACATACCCCACAACCCACTCCACAGACCAAATTTGGTTGAATTCTGTCCAACGGTTTCGGAGGAGATGCATTACAATCAATTTCTGCAGGTTAAAATCTGACCTTTTGACACCTCTCCCACCCCGTGGGGGCGGAGCCAAATCTAAATGGCCTCATGCACCGTGCAATCATATGGGTAGCTCAGATATCAAATTTGGTTTAGTTCCGTCTAATGATTTCAGAGGAGTTGCGTTACAACTGATTTGACATTTTTGACCCCTGCAACGCCACCTTGAGAGCGGAGCCTAATCTATATCTCGTCTTGCAAAGCGCATTCCTATTGGTAAGCCACATAACGAATTTGGTTGAATTCTACGCCACGATTTGGGGTGAGATGCATTATAATCAATTTGACCTTTTGACCCCTGCCACGCCCCCTTGTGGCCTTAGCCTAATCTAAATATCGTCTTGCACATTGCATTCCTATGGGTAACCTACTTACCAAATTGGGTTGAATTCCACACAACAGTTTGGGAGGAGTTAGCCTGACAGACAGACTGACAATCAATTTTATCTTTTGACCCCTGCCACACACCCCTTGGGGCGGAGCCTAATCTAAATACTGTCATGCAAATTGCATTCCTATTAGTAACTAACATACCGAATTTTGTTGAATTTTGTTGAATTCCACGCAATTTCACCTTTTGACCCCTGCCACGGCCCTTTGGGGGCAGAACCTAATCTAAATGTTATCTTACAAAGCACACTCCTATGGGCAACCCACATACCAAATTTGGTTCAATTCCACCCAATGGTTTGGGAGGAGTTAGCGTGACAGACAGACAGATGGACAGACAGACGCGACTACAATATCCCGACATTTTTGTAGGGATAATAATACTAAATACAGTCATACTCAGATAGCTGATCAGTATTGTATATTTTAATATTCAACTGGAAAAACATCTGAAATTTACAGAGTGAACATGGTGAGGCCATAATGCTATGAGCCAGGGGCTGCGGGACCTGGCTCTAGTGCTATCTGATCAGCATTATCCCTGTAATGGTGAGGATTAGTAAATGATATTTGAATTTTTGCTTACTAACTGGCCGTTTGTAGGTCAAGGGAAGATTTTATACTTTATTTTACTGCCCCAGTAACAAAGCCAGCCATTTCAGTTTTCAAAAAGTAATCTTCCCGTGGCTTGCAAATGGACATCTTTCAAGACATATTACTACAGAAGCAATTTTTGGCAAACATGGCAATTTCCCCTTTAATGGTCAAATTTCATTAAGAAAATTTAAATTTTTCACACAAAATGCACATTTACACTTTAGAGATCAAAACAAGGCAATTTTTAAAATTTACAACTGAAATGGCTGGCTTGATTATGGAGCCAGGCATCTAAAGATCAATACAAATGTTGGTTTAGGACAATTTGGCCTTTAAAGGGTCAAAACCTACTCACTTTGTTATATTACATATGTTATACTATGTTACGAGAGACAAAACCACCAACAGACCCCCTTTAGTGGGTTGGTCTGTAGTTTTATTAACCACTATAAAAACACTTACCGTTCAATCACTACTTGCTAAATCAAATATCTGCATTTAGCCACCAGAATAAAAATTTTATGCTCGCTTACATACTCCCTAATGCCAATACCATCACCATGTAGACCCTCAACCAGGCTTCTGGTAGAGGGACCCCCTGCATTAGCCTTAGAATAGACTGGCACCAGTCTGTACACACTTCTTGGTGACGCCTGTCACTAAGCACGCTCGCGCATGCGCAGTAGGTTCCAAATGTGAAAACTGATTCACTTTTCTAAATTTAAGTGCCATATATCCAGAATAGATTCTCAAATCAATACCCAGCGGGGTGGCTGAGACCGGGTTGTAGTGATTGAATGGTAAGTATATTTTTATAGTGGTTAATAAAACTACAGACCAACCCACTAAAGGGGGGTCTGTTGGGGGTTGTTATTACACCACAAAAACATCCATTACCGTTCAATCACTACTTGCTAAACCCGTAGATTTGGTCAGTGTCCCACTACAAAACTTTGGTGGGAGGAGATTTGAGAATCCATATGCAAGGATAAAAATCAAACAAAACGTAACCAAATGTTAATAACATAACATAATGGTGCATCTTAATCAATCACACAGTGATTATCAAACAAGGATTTCTTTAAATTTAAAGAAATAAATAAAAACCAAAGAACAACTCACACCATTACACGCAGACGCACGGTCCTAACGAAAATGGTGGAATGTGCTTAGTAAATGGTCTTCAGCCTTTTTAGTTAAAATCATAAAGTTCCTAAAAAAGGAAGCCGCTGTGCTCTGGTCTTTTAAATAAAAAGTAGTAAAAGTAGACTCGGATTTCCATCCTGCAACTTGCATAACTTCGTCTACAGAAGAGCCAGCAAAAAGGGCAAAAGAGGTAGCCATCCCTCTAATGACATGAGCTTTAATGTAAATGGTCTCACAAATCCATCTGGTAATAGATGCCCTAGAGACTGGACTGGCTACCCCCTCCTCATACGGAACCCAGAAAAGGGACAGATCGGATCTCTAAAAATCAGAACGACGCTTATAAACTTTTAGAGCTCTGACAGGACACCAAAATCTGTCAGCCGGAGAAAAGGAGGTTAAAGATTGTAAAATAATCGGCTTAGCTGGGTAACGGATTGATTGAGTCTTTGATAAAAAATCCCTTCAAGGATATAAGACCAGACCATCCCCAGATTCGATAAGCCTATCCTTTTCAGCGGAGAAAACATGGATTTCGGATCGTCTTCTAGCAGAAGCAGATGCAATTAGAAAAACGGTCTTAAAAGTTAAAAGTTTCAAGCTAATCGCAGAGATAGGTTCGAAATGATGACCTGTCCAAAAACCTGAAGAACCAGAGCCAAGTTCCAGGAAGGCAAAGGTTTAACACCTGGAGGACGAATATTACCTAAACCTCTGATCAAAAGATTAAGAACCTTAGAATCTTCAACTTCAGCGTTCAACAAACAAGGAAGAGAAAATGCAAAAGAAAACCTATATCCTCTTACAGTGTTAGCAGACAGATGTAAAGGGTCAAACAGATAAGATAAAGAGTCTAACACCTCGGAAATAGAAACAGAATCAGGCACGAGACCTTGATCTGAACACCATTCTCCAAAAATCTTAAGTCGACCCTTGTAAACTCTTCGAGTCGACTCCCTCCTGGCAGAATCGATGATTTCCTGAGATCTTGTAGAAACTTTATTCTCAAGGATCGAGCACTCGATATACTCCAAATGCACAGACTTAAGATTCCTGGGTTTGGATGATGGTAAGTACTAGAAGATCGAGAAGGTCTACAAACCAGATCCTTATTGGCCAAAAGGGAGCTATTAACAAGATCTCGCAGATCTGGTCCCTGACTTTCTTCAGAACCAACAGAAATCAGGATTGTGGGAGGGAATGCGTAATCGAAGATTCCTGACCAGGACTGAGACAGGGCGTCCACAGCTCACACCCGAGACAATTGGTCCGCAAGAAAACTCAGACAGCCTGGGACATGAGTGGACACTATGAAAATTTGATTCGTGCGACACCACATGAGGAGGTTCCACACTTCCAAGCACAGGAGAGATGACTTTGTGCCCCCCTGCCTGTTGATATAAGAGACTACTGTCGAATTGTCCGATCGAATCGAGAACTAGAGATCCTTAACCTGACTGTCCGAAACAGGAGACATGAAAAATAAAATCTGGGCAATCAGACATGTCGCAAAAAGATTGGATCTAGTGACATCCCAAGAAAACCTCGATCCTCCTAAAAATGAAAGAAAACCCCATGGCAATGACTGAACAAATCGAGATTTAGATGCCTATCAGACAATCCAACCAATGAACAGAAGCCTGGATTTACTTTCCAAAGAAGAGCCTCTTCTATAGACTCCTTGACAATCATAGAAGACAACAACCCCTCTAAAGCTAACAGCTTCTGATTAGAAGGAACAGAAGACCATTTGGGAGGAGACTGCAGAGAAGGGTTCTCAATCCAAGAATATCTGGCCCTTTTGATAAGGGCTGCCCTTAAAGATGTGGCAAACTTACTATATGCTAAAGAGGACTGCTCATAGAAAACACATAGATTACATATGCCATGATGCTCCAACCAAAATCCTGGGCTATATCCCTATGCTTAGCCCTCACTAAAGAGGTAACTCACGTTTATTATGGATATTTTAATAATACCGCTTACTCTGAATGGAGAAAAGTCTCATATCAGTATAGCCTAACTTATTAAAATGCTAAAGACTCTGCAAAAATTATAGATAATTTTATTTATAGAGATTTAACCAGATATCGTGGCAAACCAAAAACTCATAGTAAGCCTATGGGAGTGCTTAGAGTCACGATATAGCCAAATCCTGTACCTGAGATCTGCAATAATCCCGACTGGAATTCGAAAACCTCAAATCGTGACAGAATTTAGCAAGATAGAATGAAGAAAAGAAATTATGGTTTCCCAAACCACCACTCAAAAAGATGAATTAAGGGAAACTTACTTGTGATGACATCATCACAATTCTACGAATAGAACGCATGACAACGTCCTGTTAAGAGAACTATGGCAAACATTTGACTATCTAATTTAAAAATCGTATAATAATGGAGCAGAAATTGTTATTGAATACATCAATGGATGTCTAGCCGCTCGGGCTTGACAGATCATCTTGTCAGCTTGTCAAATAATACTTGATATACGCAAGTATTTCTTTACAAATAGTGTTAATGTATGGAATTCTTTACCAACAGAAGCAATTAACGCTCCAACATAAAACACATTAAAAAACAACCTAGACTCATTTTCAAGTCGAAGGGTTTTATATAGACCTAAGGTCAACTAACTCCCAAGATTGCACTCACTTCTTCTACACTGGAGTATTAGACTGCAATCACTGGTAAATCATCAGCCTGAATGTGACACAGGATCCTATTATGATTGCAAAACTGTGTCCCATATTTAAATCAACGACATAGGAAAACAAGCCAGCTTCAAGACTTGGCTTAGGTATACCGATCAATTAGATATCCTAAACCATTCGATATTTATGCCAAGAGGCAGAAAACTTAAAAGATTTTGTATATATTTAATGATTCTTATATTTATAGTCTTAGAATCAATAATTTCATCTTTGTAATAACAAATGACGTTGTGTTAGAAATCCCAATAAAAGGAAAGATTGAACACTGATACTTGATATTAACTGTCTGGATACTGAATTTTGCAGGCGACATATTACAACTGTAATATCTCTGGACCTGCACAATATTTTGAAAACATTTTGACCGCAAATTGTTGGTGGCTGCTTAAATCCAAAGATTCTCAGCCATTCTCCCCCCCCCCCTCCAGCACAACCCCCATCCCACTCCAAACGGCCCGCCGCCAGCCCCCAGACAACAACTTCAACGAGCAAAAACCCAAGACCCTCCGAACAGTCCGGGAACAATCCGACCGAAAGTTGCCAGTGGCTTCACCGGTATCCAGTCAACTCGGCCCAAATACACCCCGGCCCACCCCCAACTCGGCCTAGTTCCAACTCGGCCTAGGTCAACTCGTCCTATGTTTATGTCTATCATGTGCGACTATACCCTTGGGTCAAGCTGACCCTACAGTATCACCCATAGCCACATACGAATGCACATATGCGCACACATGTATATACCTATAGGTGCACTATTAGGCCGAACCGACACTGCGCATTTAACTGTACATATGAACATAGCTATAGCAATATTATTGGGCTAACCAGCACGCTTAAATAGGATAAAGATCATCGAGTGTAGCAGGCCTACCTAGACTTCTATGGTAGCTACTACACACGATAATCCGTATACCATGACACACACAGAAATCTCGGTAATATGTTAAGATCAATAGAGCAAAAAATTATGCTAGAAAAGGGAAAACAACCAAAAATCTGGGGAAAAAAAAAAATGAAAAGAAAGCGAACTCACCGAAACTATGTCAATGCAGAAGAAGAATTTGGCTTATATTCCTTCTTCCTGCCCCCTTATCCGCTTGATTATCTTTTCTAAGCGACTATTGTTCTTGTAGACATTAATCTTGTAGTCATACTGATCCCTATGAAACCTTTACTGAATCTAATTCTTTTCAGCGACTGGCAAAATTAGACTACGATTTACGCAAGAATCAGGGTTTTTCCCTCCATAAATTCACTCCCTTTGGTTAAAATAAATATGTCAACCTGCCGACATAAGAGGTAAAAGGAGCGCGAAGAAAGGCTGAATGGCCCGAAGACAACTGGCCATCTAAAGTTGGATGAAAGTAAAAATCGTATCTCGAGATAATGCGTAGAATACACTGACTTATCGGCTGATGATATGCGCATATACAATAATCTGCAACAAAAAACCCATACGGCAACCAGTCAGAAGAGTCTTTAATTACGTTGAAAATTGTCACTGATAAACGAATAAATGTCTGAATAGACTACAATTCCAAGAGAGACTACAAGACTGGCAATGACTCGGTATGAATATTTTCAGCCATTAAACATTTCCAATATTAAACAAATACGGAAATAAAACTAAATCTTAGGCAAGAAGATGACAAGATTCTAGGAAAGCGAACATGTAAACCAGACTTGAAGAACAAAACTGGAACCCCAGGAAGTTCTCTATCACCTGAAATCCAAAACAGGAAGACAGACCCGGAAGATAAGCCTAGACCACCAGAAAGATCCATGAAAACCGGAAATGACCTTATCCTCAGCTGTACGAAATCCGGATGTGGAAAAATAGGAAACGGAAATGCCTAAACCGGAAGTAGACTACCGGAAACTGATCAAGATCCTACAACCTGGATGTACAGAATTACCGGAAGAGGAAGCTGAAAAAACTGGAAACGGATATAGATGAATGATGCAATGCCAGGTCCAACAGACCCAGATAAGCATTCTTCCTCCCGGAAGTAGCAACACTACTACTGGAAGAGGAAGCTGAACAACCGGAAATGGAAATAGATGAATGATGCAATGCCAGGTCCATCAGACCCAGATAAGCATTCTTCCTACCGGAAGTACACACTACTACCGGAAGAGGAAGCTGAAAAACCGGAAACGGAAATAGATGAATGATGCAATGCCAGGTCCAACAGACCCGGATATGCATTCTTCCTACCGGAATCAGCAACACTACTGCCGGAAACGGAAAAACCGGAAGTGGATGGAAAAGCCAGAAAATCATGAGACACTGGATGTTCAGCCAAGCCAGACAATTACAGTGCTCATAGCCGGATGCCCGGTCAAACCAGAAGACAAACCGGAATGCAAACCCGCTTGCCCGGACAAGCCAGGAGCAGAGACAGGATCAGAGGAGATCTGAGATCTTAAAACATTTCTGGCAATAAGAATTACGGGAAAGATGAACTTATGCATGACATGAAGGATCGGAAGCTTCCGCCACCCTTGCCATCGCATGAGGGTTATGCAGACCCTCAAGACTTATATGGTCTTTTGTCTGGCTCCTACCTGAGGATGATTAACCAGACTTCTTCTTTGAATCACCAGACTTTTACTTCAGAGATTTCATCTCTTGTCTGGAAGTGCGTGAAATCGGTTTGCCCCGCAAAAATGGGAGCTATGCTCAGAGTTTGACGACTCCTCTTAGGCAGTTTAGATCGCTGAAGATATTCATTCATCTAGCGACTTGGATAGCACACTTGCCAAGAATTCGAAACTAGCGAAAAAATGCCATAACAGGATCCAAATTTGTATTAGAAGAGGAACCCCCCCTCTGATGTCGAGACGTCAAACGCGAATTTAATAATTCTGACTGAAGACTGGAATCACAGTGATTCCGGAATAAAATGTTTGAAAGCACTATAAAGGATCTACGTAATAAGAGTGGTTCCTTGGCTATTTTATAACATGGTAATTTGATGGTATATAATAGGCATGGTTTCTCA
This sequence comes from Chaetoderma sp. LZ-2023a, assembly GCA_034401795.1. Lineage (NCBI taxonomy): Eukaryota > Metazoa > Mollusca > Caudofoveata > Chaetodermatida > Chaetodermatidae > Chaetoderma > Chaetoderma sp. LZ-2023a. The sequence continues at coordinate 118,123,879 of CM067372.1, forward strand.
AACCTCGAAAACGGGAGTACTGACACGAAAACTGGTAACTTAAAACTAGAGTTACAGAAACCCTCTAAAACACCATGACATGAAAGTTAAACATAACATAGGCAAGATAGATTTCATCGTAGGCATGTTTTCTCGAGTCAGAGAATTAAATGTAGCTGAACTTTTCAGTGAAAAGCTATAAACTTTTATCAATATGATAGCAGGCGAACTGATCTGCTAGCAGAATATTTGAAAAGTGAATCAGTTTTCACATTTGGGACCTACTGCGCATGCGCGAGCGTGCTTAGTGACAGGCGTCACCAAGGAGTGTGTGCAGGGGGTCCCTCTACCAGAAGCCTGGTTGAGGGTCTACATGGTGATGGTATTGGCATTAAGGAGTATGTAAGCGAGCATAAAAATTTTATTCTGATAGCTAAATGCAGATATTTGATTTAGCAAGTAGTGATTGAACAGTAATGGATGTTTTTGTGGTGTAATAACAACTGTTGGGGTATTTTTTTTGGTTTTTTTTCTCTTTTTCTCTCTTTAGTAGGAGGCGGAGTTGAACCGCACTGGCAAAACCACTGTTACGCCAGCCGCAGGCAAAGCAGGAGTTTAAGACATTGAGTAAAGAAAGAAGTATCAAGGCATATTTCAGTGAAAAGTAAACAAACAGAGACCTGCGCCTTGCAACATTTCCAATTCAGTCCTCAAGTGCTGCGCTATAATTCTTAACCCCTATCACACCAATGCCAAAATTCACAATTTTCAAATTAAATTAAAGGATGAGTTGGTGTTCATTTTCCAACAAATCCGCTGGAAGGTGCTGCTGACGTAGGCAGCAACACCATCCACCAAAACTGCCGAAAAATGCACACCAACCTCTACGCAATTAACCTCGTAAACTATAGAATACTGACATCAGAGTGGCAAGAGTTAATGGTGATTTAACAATAACCCCAAACACATTGATATTTAAGTTTTAATTTTCAAGTTAACCGATGTTCATTTCTAAACATATTTGGTGGAAGATGTTGTCATCATAGACATAATCCACCAAAGCTGCCCAAAAAATAAACACCAAATTTATTATTCAAATTCAAATTTTCACTTAATAAATGTACATTTGCAGAGCAATAGGATTAAAGGGTCACTATAAGAATCAAAAATGTAAATTTAACGCATTTAAATCAAGTCCAAAAATTAAACTCAAAAGACCAGCATCTAAGGACTTTCAAGCACACAAGAGATTCCATTCATAGCTAGACCAGAGGTGAAACCCCAGGTTTCCAAACAAGCGCACTTCTTTATTTAAACATAAAACATATTTACATTTTAATCAGTACTCCATTCCTCCAACTAAGTTAAATATACTTCATTATCAATCAACACCCCACCCCACCCCACCCCAAGGTTCCTTTCTGAGTGATTCAACATATCAATAAAACAAATTTTTAAATAATAAAATATATAAAATATAACAACAGTATTAATATCACCTTATAATAATTTATAACAAAGGAATAAGTTTATCTAAAAAAACCATAGCATTCATCAGAAAATTTCATTTTAACTTTACCTATCACGTTAAGCTGAAATTTTAATTAATTAAATTAATATTATTATCCATAATATGGCACTTATAGATATAAAATTTTGACAACAATAATAAATAATTAATATGTGAATATCCAAAAATAACAGTTTCCTCCATTTCATTATAATTGACATTAAAGGTAGATTCAATTTGCTTAATTCTACTAAATAACAGATGCCAAAATTGGTATACATCTTGACAACCAAACAAAAAATGAACAATATCATCGACTGTATTTGGACACTTATTACAAAAAGGATCTGTAGCAATTTTTAATTTATATGAAACCTTATTACAGGGCAAAATATGATGAAATAATTTAAACTGAAACTGCTTAATTTTATATTCTAGAGGTAGTTTATGAAAAAATGACCATATATTGAATTTCAATGGTGCAGAATACACTGAATTAAATTTTAAAACCAAGATAAAATATTTTACTTCGCCAGATACCATCATGTAAATTAATTCCTTTAAAAAAAGGTGCTTGAAACAAATTTAACTGAGGTCTGGCTAGAATTTTATTAAATAAATTACATCCAACTGCCCTATAACAAGCTCTTTCTAAACTTTCTTATATTCTATAAGAAAAATTAGTTTTATCATATAATTTTCTATATATCTTTAGATGTGGTAAAAAAGAGCCATTGCCCTCAAAGAGATCCATAATGTATACCAATCCAGCATTAAAAAGATCCTCCATAGACAGTGATTTACCATTAATTAAAATTTTCTTATTATTCTTAATTATCTGTCCAAAATGTCCATTTGAAAAGAACTTGAAGAATTTAGTTCAGCCCAAAGATCTCTTCATAAAACGAAGGTATTAAAACTGGCAATTTTTTAATTGAAAATTGGCGATGTAGGAAGAAGGCTAAAACGCCAACATTGTTAAAAATCATACAAGGTATGATTTTCCAAGAGCTTGCTAAAGGAGAGAAATATCGTGCAAGCCATGTTAATTTTAATGAAGTATTCATACATTCTAAATTCATTAAATTTATGCCCCCATTTTTAATTGGGGAATTAAGCTGAATTCCTTTAATTTCTTCACTTTTTCGATTACAAATAAACCTATAAAATAATGTTTCAAATTTTTTCATTACAGCTTTAGATGTAGTTAACATACTTAAAAGACAAACAAGCCGCGATATTCCTTCAGCCTTGACTAAAGGGGAGTGTCCAAAAATAGTAAGCCCCCTTTGGCTCCATATATCAAGCCTGATCTTAATTTTTTCATTGACATCCTGAAAATTATTATCATTTAACAATATACCGGTACCCAAATATTTATAAGTTGCGGCTAATTTTAAGCCATATGGCAAATTATGAACATCCACATTCCCGAAAGGAATAATAGCACATTTATCTATATTCAGCTTTAGACCAGAAATAGTCGACTATTCATAATAAAAATCTAATGCATTATTAAGAGAAACTTTGTCCATCATCTGTTAGAGTAGAATCATCCGCATAATAACCACCATAAATGTTGATATTATTATATTAAGTTTTTGTCTATAAGTATGATTCAGAATCTCAGCACATATAATAAATATATGAGGTGATAAAGGGCATCCTTGCCTAACACCCCTCTTATTTTCAAACCAATTCCAAGAAACTTTATTATTTAGAACGCAACTTTTAATGTTTGTATAAAAAAGCTCTAAAGTGCTAATAAATGCAAAATTAAAAGCCGTTAAACATTCATACAAAAAATTGTGTTTTATAGACTCAAAAGCCGTTTCAAAATCAAGCTTGCAAACATAACAATTAATAAAATCAAGTTCCAAAATATCTAAAATTAGTCTAATATTCTCACCAATATATGTATTTTTAATAAAACCAGTTTGGGAATGATGTATAATATCTGCCAGAACAACTTTAATTCTGTTCGCAATAACCATTGCAAAAATTTTATAGTCAGTATTTAATAATGTGATGGGTCGATAATTTGTACAAAATTTAGGGTCTTTGTCTTTTTTGGGAATCAAAGTAATAACACCTCTCTTCTGAGATTCAGATAACATCCCCTCTTCCACAGACTCATATAAAGCCAAGAAGTAAAAGTCATTAATATCATCCCAAAATTTTTTATAAAATTCTGCCGTCAGGCCATCACTACCTGGAGATTTATTATTCTGCATGCTTGATAATGCTGCATGGAATTCTGCAGGTTCAAGAGGGGCATTAAGCGTGGCTAAATTAACATCATTCAATTTACGTAAAGCGATCGTGTCAAAAACTTTATAAAAATCATCTACATTAAAGTTTGATTTACTATGTAGCAAAGTAGAATAGAATTTTTCAAGTTCAGACAAAATTAACTTTTCATTTGTTATTAAATGATTTCCGGAATCATAAATTTCACTTATAACATTCTTAGATTGTTTTTGTCTTTCTAAATTAAAAAAATACTTTGCGCTTCTTTCTCCAGATTCCGTCCAATTAACCCAGAATCGGATAATGGCACCTCCAGATTTTTTAATCATAAATAGATTCTAACTCTTTATTGGCCAAAGATAACACATTTTCTGACTGCGCATCATGATTATCAATTAAATAACTTTCAAGTATATAAATTGCTTTAATTAACTTCTTTTCTTTTTCTTTCATTTTTTAGACATAGCTTTACTAAAATCTACAGATATATTTTTTATTGAAAACTTGATCCATCCCATTTCATTCTATTGTTTGATAAATCTATTTAAATTTGGTGCAGAATTTTGGAGAAAATTCAGCTGCACTGTAACCATTTTATATAATGATATCTAAAGATATTTCACGGTGATAAATAGATTTTTGAATTTGCGTCTGTACAAGCCAGTAATTAATACTTGATTGCACATCATTTGACTGCTTCCATGTGAATTTCTTTGCATTTGCATTTCAAAATCTCCAAATATCAACTAAATCATAATTAACTATTAATTCATGTAAACTAATAGAGACCATAGAATTTGTGGAATTTAATCTATCTTTAACAGGGCATAAGACTGTGTTAAAATCACCTGTTAATAGAATTGTACCAGTCTGAAAGGTTTGTAAAAGATCAGCACATTTCTTAAAGAATTCTTCACGTTCAGTCCTAAGATTTGGAGCATAAAGATTTACAATCACAAATTTTTTATTCTGAAATTCAGCATTAATTAAAATTAAACGACCATCACCATCTGAATGACTGTTTAAAATTTTAATTTTATTATTTGAAAAGAAAAAAGCCACTCCTCTACTCAAATTTGAATCATGACTAAAAAGTACCATATTTCCCATTCAACGGTCCAAAATCTTTCATCTACTGCAACACTATGCGTTTCTTGCACTGCAACAATTTCCAAATATTGAAAAAAAATTTCTCCTCTTAACACGATCTCTTAAACCTCTTGCATTGAAAGACGCCATTTTTAGAGACACGTTAAACCACCCAAAAAGGAAGTTAATTATATATATATATATAAAACTGACAACCAAAAAAAAAAAATAGAAAAAATACAAAACTACTCAGTCGATCTAAGGCACTCGCATATCTGACAAGCTTTATATAAAATACAATTTGAAACAAGTCCGACATTTTATGAACCAAACAAGCACATTCCATCAACTTATATTGAAATATTCTCATAACCCATACCACCCTGATATCAAAACCAAATTTTCAAAATAGGTTAAGATAAACCGGTGTTCATTCGTCACCAAACCAGGTGGAAGATGCTAGTGTCACAGACAGCTACATCGTCCAACAAAATTGCTGAAAAAAGCACACCAGCTACTTTGCTATTGACATCAAAATACAGAATATTTACAACAGAGTGGCAGGGATTAAAACACACCTAACCGTAAAGCCTTTAAGCCTTTCTAAAAAAAATAATAAGAATAAATAAATAAACAAATTTGAATGTAGAAAAGCAAACTTCAGCAAGCCTAAAGGTTAAAGAGCTGAGTTGTAAAACATTCATAAAGCTTCAAAATCTAAAACATGGTAAGCTATGGCCTACAGATCCATTCAAGAAAATCTCAATCCTCTTATAAAAAAGATCAAAACCCAGACCCAAAAAAGACCTTGTTTCTCGATCGAGTCACCACTGACAGTACAGGGAACACGCCAAAATAAATTTCTCCCAGTCTACAAACATTGCTTCCCAGCCAATGTAAAAGCCTTCCCCAGCCCAGCCCAAGTGATAAACACTCCGGGCTACATTCATGGTCCATGATCACAGTCAACGCACTAATAGATATTATCCGATTTCACACCAATAACAATTGATTAAAGGCACTAAAAATAAACCTTTTTCAAAGGGATCAATATCTTCAATATGCTCACAGTTCAGTTATTCACAGACATGACCATATCAAAATATTGGATCCAATAAATATATATTAACCTGATCATGATCGAGCCTTCCAAAACGGTCACCGCAGAGGCTATAAGGAATGTCCATTCGCGGACCAAGACAAGAGAGCCCCTGACAATTCACCAGTGGAACGACTGGCTCAACAATCGAGCCCGTCATTACAGAGGTAATTAAAATGACAAATCTGTAATTTTAATAGGTGTTGCGAAATACATCAACAACATCTTCCACCAAATTCACACAGAATCAAACATCTGTTCATATCTCAATTATTCAAAATTTTAATTTCAATATCAAAACGATAAATGTCAAACATTAAGATGATATATATGTATATATACATATATATATATACACATATATATATATACACATACACATACCTATATACTTACATACATATACATACACACACATACACATACCTATATACTTACATACATATACATACACACATACATATATCAAACCTTCAAAGGACACACAGGCCAAAACCAGCCACTGTTATAGTCATGTGGAACAGCCATTTACAGACCAAGAGAACAAAACCCCAAAAAACGTACCACTGGAATAACTGGCTCGACAACCAAGCCAGTCATTCCAGTGATAAACCATCAAAAATCCCATTCCCTCAGCCTACAAACCGACACTCAACAGACAGATACTTAACATTTGAGGAAGTAAATTCATAAACTCAGTAATCTAAGAAGCCAATTCCTCTCTGTACAATTCACCATTTTTAAATAAATTTCCTTTTCGGAAAACTACTCTTTTGTTTCGCTGATATTCTCTATTCATAATGTTAAGTAGTTTTTACTTAGTCTTTAATCAGGTGATCTTTACAATATATGTCCTTATCATTGGCCTCCTTAATCCTCATTCGAACTGAAGCTCGCTCCGGTCACCTAAGAAATCGACAGATAATTGGACGCAGTTTCGCACGGTTCAGCATTTTTCTACCTAGCCCGTGAGCATTCTCTATGTCCACCTCCTCAACAATTCTAAACTTGTCCTTTAATAGCCTTTTGAGCAAATCTATTGAATTTTCATTTGGTTGTTCCTCTGATACACTGTAAATTAGCAGATCGAATTCAAATGAATACCTTTCCATGGCATCAATTTTCTCATTCAAAATATCATTTTCTTTCTTTAAAGAAAGATTGGACACAACTAAATCCTTTATTTCCTTTTCATGTTTTATACACAAAGTTTTGATTTCACTACTTTGACCCGAGACAAAATCCACAGATTTCTGAATACAATTCAGTTTCAATTCTAAGTCATTTTCCTGCGAAGACATGCAATTCAATAAATCATTTCTCACCTCTTGTATTGCTTTAAATATTGATCGATTACCTTCACTTTGACTTTGATTAGTTAAACACGCACCCTCGTCTTCACTCATACCATTACATGAAACATTTGCGTGCACATCAACGGTAATCTTCTTCACTGGCGAGCCATCAGAAAGACCTGAACACAGAGTTCCATTTATTGGTGACCGTTCATGAAATTCATCCTCTGAATACAATTTTGGTGAAGAGGGAAATTTAATTTGATTTACTTTCGAAGCATTTATTTCGAGATGGCATCTCTCTCGTAAAGAGCGTTCACGGCCATCTTCAACACTATTATCATCACTTTTACTCTTCTTCTTCTGTTTTTTAGATTCACTTGAACTTTTTCCCATCTTCAGTTATCATACAAATACAAACTCAAACAAACATTTCAATACTAAAGTGGAACAATGCCAGACAATCAGAAACTAGTCAGAGCTCGTGAGACACGATGTTGTCAGATTGACATTCCCAGTTCGAATCCTACAAAACGATGTTGATAAAATTATAAAACAATTGAAAAGAAATTGGGAATTAGTCATACTTGGGGCAAAGTAATTTCAATTAGCAATTCCAATTCCTAAAAATCTACTAATTTATCCAATGTGGTAATTGAATTAGTACAATTTCCAATTACCACCAGTCCTGGTCATTGTTAAATTGAATCTTCTATCGAGAGCCTATAAATTTCCCTGCATGGGCGGCGTTACACCCCTGTCTGTCAGGAACTTGCTTCCACACATCTAATTTTCAGCATTTCCTGAGTGAATGGTACATGGCTAGATACTCATACACCACAGGACTACACTCCACTCCTATTTAAAATACAAATTGGTTTATATACTTGGGAAGCAATGTTTTAATATGGAGTGAGTGATTCAACACTGGCAATGCGACCTAATTTCTTGGAACCAATTCATGTATGACACTTGCAGATGCACACATGTGACTGTCAAATGCTAAAACATTTTGTAAAACTTACACTGTTTGCATACACTGAGATAAACATTGATTGTTCTTTCTATACTATCTACTTTATCAAGCATATGTCATCAGTCACCCATATTTTAAATGATGTAATTAGTAAAATAATTAATTTTGCTATTAGCTGTAGATTGTTAATGCAGAATGTGAAGTGGAAGTGATGCGCTACATGGGTGGTTCTCAGTTATTTTAATACATACACATAATTTATGCAATAGCAGTTGGTATAAGGTCTTGAGGGCCAATAAAATAATAACACAATCACATGACCCTAGCAATTGAGGTAGGTTAATGTAGAGAATTATCTTTCATGGTGACGGTTAGGGTTTCTTTTACTATGTTTTTGCTAAGCACAGCAAAATAAAGCTAGGAAAATAATAAAACTATGAAAATTCAATAAATCTTACAATCAGTCCAGTCTTTTTATGTAGAAATATAAATATTGCAATATTTTTGGGACCAGGTAACTTATATCAATTGTTGCAGGTACATGTAGATAATGAATCCTAGACATCCATATACTTTTAACCCTTAAGGACATGTAGCTATTCATTAACCATTTCACAGCTGAATTCCCCATGTCTCATTTTCAATGCTACCATACAGGAAAACTAGTGAATATTTTGAAATTAATTCGACTGGCAGTTGTTGCTGCCTCAATGGCTTCCAGTCAAATTAATTTCAGAATATTCAACAGAATAAGTTTTATATTGTAAAGAATATACTTTTTCAGGGATTTGTTGGTGAAATGGTTAACATGTATTCAAAGTTAGTTAAGCTTATTTACTTTTATGCATATAGTAACTGTGACTTCCTCTTAAAATCAGTGGTGCTGCACTTAGCTGGCCAACTGTTTACCACAAGAAACGCAGGAGAAAACTCCTTTCCAACACCCTCACCCCAACCCGTCTGCACCTCCAAATCATCTCCTGCATATCAAAATTTGACACACCCAGCTGGTTATCATACTATATCTCCTGCCAGCCATGGATAATTAAACTGACTTAAAAAGAATGACAACACTGCTGAACATTTTCACATGAGTAAACTTAGACTAACATCCATCAGCCCCCCCCCCCCCCCCACCCCACCCAGCCGACCCCCCCCCCCATAACCCAACCAAACATAGACACAGTTATTGGCTCTCAATCGAGCAGCACAAATGTTGCCATTCACACACACAATGGCTGAATGAGCAAGCCATTTGGTGCATGAATACTGGTTCCAACATGGTATGAAAGCAGTAAATAAATCATTGCCCTCAATATCATACACAAATAAAGTGGAAATTGAATATATTCATTCATCGAGCTTAAAAACAGTAATCCAGTATGTGATGTGTTATTATTATTATTATTATTATTGATACTATTACTAATATAGCATATGATATGATGAGCCATAATGTATGATCATGATGAGCCATGGTGGTAGTCAATGTGGACATGGGCGCGTGATTGTTAAACATGTTACATAAACTGACATTTAACCATCGATTTGAAATGACTGGATAACATATTGCCCACCATGCAACCGTGGCAACACCTAATTTCATATTATTGAACGTATCATGTTATTAAGTAATTAACGTACTACGAAAACGGATAACATTGAGTAGCATTCTGTATTAACATGTCAGATAAATTAATCCAAACGATAAATATGCTGCAATGAAACTCCTTTACAAAATTAGCATATCAGAATTTCATGGCAATTACCTTACAAGCCCATATTGATTATTTTTAAAAGTTTGTTTGTTTGTTTGTTCTTCTTGTCTTGTCTTGTGTAGTAGTTCCCGTCTCTCAAGGGTATCCAGTCAACTCGGCCTAAATACATCTCGGCCTACTTCCAACTCGGCCTAGGTCAACTCGGCCTATGTTTATGCCTATCATGTGCGACTATACTATCGGGCCGAGCTGACCCTATAGTATCACCCATAGCTATATACGAATGCACATATGCGCACACATGTATATACCTATATGTGTATTATTAGGCCGAGCCGACACTATAATATCACGATAGGTATATATGAATATGCGCATTTAACTGTACATATGAACATAGCTATAGCAATATTATTGGGCTATAACCAGCATGCTTAAACAGGATAAAGATTATCGAGTGTAGTAGGCCTACCTAGACTTCTATGGTGGCTACTATACACGATAATCTGTATACTATAACACACATAGATAGTGCTTTTAGGATAAAGATGGTCTATGTCTATGTATAATAGTTGTGCATTAGTGAAATTAATAGTCACTAATAATTCCGACTGTCTTTTAATAAAGATACGTAAATATTAGTAAATATTAATAGTTCCACCAACAGACGACTAATGCCGGTATAATACGACTGGTATAATATGGATCTCATATTTCCATTTCATCAATTTTGGAAGAAATGTTCCGAAATCAAGGCTATAGAAATATGAGATTCCCGATTATTCCATGCTTTCAGCCAGGCGAAATATCTTATACTGATAAATTCTGAAAAATTTGCCGTATAGGCTATTACTAAGATAAAAATGGTTGATACGAAGATCTGATTCGTCGAGACTCGCCATGTTTATTTAGCATTAAGCGACTGCATGGTTATAATGTTTTACAGCCACAGTCCATAATTGTGTTGTCTGTGTGATTATAGATGACAATTGGGATTATGCGCACTGTTATTTATAACACTGAGTGTTTTTCCTTGGGCTAATGGAGTAATGTCTTCCTTTAGGCCTGTTTCTAATTATATGGATATTTATTTTCTTTCAGTATGTGAATCTAGAAGTGGCATGTGGTTCTAAACCTCGAGGTGGTTGCCATACATTACGTCCCAGAAATATACATTATCATATCAAGACACTTTATCTTTTACAGGGTTGCATCATACACGTTGTATATATTACAATTAGGGTTAAAACCGGTATTTATAACAAGACAAGATGCTCAATCGTGTGCAAATTATTTATTATGATAACAATGATAATTATGATATTATGATTATGATAACCGAATTAGCGAGTTATTTATGAAGTAAGGAGAAACTTGTTGAGTATTTTGAAACTAAATTGGCCGAGAGCTGCTGCTGCCTATATGGTAGCATACGGTTTCAGTCAAATTAGTTTTCAAAATATTCAACATTTTCCACGTAATGCTAGCTGATACGGGAATTTACGGGAATGGTAGCATAAGGTTGCAGTCAAATTAATTTCAAAATATTCATCATTTTCCCCGTTTGAGATACGGGAATTTACGGGAATGGTAGCATAAGGTTCCAGTCAAATTAGTTTCCAAATATTCAACATTTTCCACGTACGGCTAGCTGTAGGCCTTGGAATTATTTAATAATGTTCAGTAAGCCAAAATGATGATTGACGATATATTATGATGTATGAGCAACAGAAATGAAAGATGGTAGCAATATAAGATGTGACATTGAATGTTTTAACACTTATGTACAGATTATGTAGATATCACAGATGTTTCTTTTATCAAGTAGGCTAAGGAATAATGTTGAATATTTTCTAACTAATTTGACTGACAGACGTTATATACATTACACATATTATCACAGATGTCATGGCTGGTAAATTTCCTACACATTGTATTGCCACTTTAACACACGTATATCAGCCATCAACGGCTACTGCAGTGGTCGTGAGAAATGTCGATTTACAGACCAACAGAAGATTAGTTTTGAAAATTTAGCACTGGAATGACTGGCTCGATAACTGAACCAGACATTTCAGTGGTCAATTTTCAAAAAGAGTATTCTCTTGGTCTGCAAATCACCATTTTTGATGAGAAAATTGAAGTTAAGAATGTTCCAGCCAAATTAGTTTCAAACTATTCCGGCACCATCAAAGTTGTACAGGCACCAAGAAGCTTTTTTGTATCTTTGTTCGTCATCCTACTCTGCCTATATTGCTCCCACGCTTCACATAAATTGTCCTGACACTTTCTGTACACATTTCTCTGCCTCCTCGTTAACTTCTCACCATGTACAAGCTGCATTTGTAAGTCAACCAGTTTCGCTTGCTGGTGGAGCAGCTCTACTAAAACGTAAAACTGAAGGCTGCCATGCTTTGCTGCATGATTCAGCATAGCGTGCCAACCTTCCACATCATTGTTCATTCTGACGAGCTGATTGTAGACGCTCCATGTTGCAGGGGTCCACGTCCTGTTAACACTCCATGTATCATTTATGTATGTTGTGAGCCTTACCAGTGGAACAGTTGTGGCTTTGGCACGGAGTTGTCTGTTAACAAAATAACAAAATATTAATGGTAATGAGTCAATGATGATGATGATGATGATGATGGCGACGATGATGATGATGATGATGATGATGTATAGTTAAACATGTAGTTGATCCTGATGTTGATGATAATAACATGGGAGTACGTGGTGAAGATAATAGCGAAGAAATCGGTGATGACAGGATTGAAGTTGGTGATGATGGCATTATAGCTGTGCTGTGAAGGCTGGGACGAAAATCATCTTCGTCATATGTAGGAATTGCCTCACCTTTAATATCAGCAGCCATCTGATGCATTTCCGCTAGGCGCGCTGTCTCTTCTGATGGTTCGAACACGTCATCATCTGTAATCTCCAGACATTCATCGCACTGCCAATCTAATGACGTTCTACTAGCTACTGCCACACGATAAACTGCCTGTGTGATGTTAGTTCCGCATATACGATGCTGCCACCTACCACATGGTTCACACAACAAACCTTGGTGCCTGTTAGTTACATGCCTACCACACACGATACACAACTCTGCCATATCACTCAGAAAACTAACATATATCACTTGGAGAAATAATTGACGTAAAAACTGTAAAATCTAAGATCACGATTTCAGATTTGCGAGGTTATCGAGTTATGAATTTCAGGAAACATTTAATAATTAAAATTTGTGACTTACTTTTATACTTGATGGCCTATTATTCTCTGAGTAAATGTCAAAATCTCTTAAGCAATATGAAAGCATATTCGTACACAGCCGCCCCATAGATAACACATGTGTTAATGGATTAAGTTATTTAAAGTATTTGATTGACCGTTACATGCGTGTAATGTTTGATGTATGCAATCCAGTATTTTAAAAACGATAACCTTTTAAGATGACAAGAAAATATGACTTTAAGCATTAGTAGGGTTCACTATGTATTTTCGTTCAGAACTTTTGGGGATTTGTAACACTATTTATTTTTGGAAAGCATTTTATGTGCCAATTTCAAAAACCAATGTTTGCATTTGCATAAATGTCTTCATGGCGGCCATCTTTAATTTTCAAAATGGCCGCCATCTAAATCCTTCGAAATCCAATATATCTGCAACCATGTACACTAAATTCACAATTTTGATGTCTATATCTAGGTTTTCTGGGTCAACGAATGCATTGGTAACATTTATAATAAACTTCAAGTTCCAGAAATAATGTTTTGGTTGATAATTCCCAAAATAATAAGCAATTCTCACACAACATCTGCAAATGTCGCACCTTTTTTCTAAATCAATATTTGTTACAATATCTAACGGTAACAGTAGCCCATAGTAATCCTATAGAGGGGATAGAATGACGATATAGCCCAATGGCCTGTTATCTACGTAATCACATTGTCATCATGTTTATTAATAAACATATTATGACAGAGTATGTATATGGTGAGCGGCGTGTCACAATTTTACAATAATGGATGGCCCAGGGTAATTTTCAAATTCACCAGTAAAAGTAAACTGAAAGCAAATTTTTGCAGAAAAGTTGTTCAAATGATCGTCTGCTCATAGATTTGCAATAAGCATAATCAGACAGCAATAATCTTCAGGATTATCGCTTGTAATCTTGCAATAAGCATTGATCAAATATATTTTGTCATCAAATTTGAGTAAATCATGAGCGATGTACAGCTTGATGCAACACAGGAGTTAACAAACTGGAAGCTATGCATTTTATGCCAGACAGATGCTACTGTTAAAGGACCAATGGTGCAGCATCCAAGAATAGACTCATTTACCAATTTGTTGCAAGCAGTCGAAGAGAGAGCAACATTGAAAGATGGTTCATACATTGAAATTCAGAAAAGACTTAGACTTTGCACATATGGTGACCTATCTTCACATAAAGCGGGTTGGCATCGCAGTTGTTACTCTACTGCCACTAACAAAGAAGAAATACGACGTGCACGAAATCGCATAGAGGATGCACTATCTAGTGGGTCTTACATTACTAAGAAACGTGGGATAAAGAGGAAAAGTGCTATTGATGAGGCATCGACATCAACTTCAGTATTTACACGTTCCTCGACAATTCCACTGTGTAAGGAACTGTGTTTCTTCTGCCAGACAGACGATCATAATCAGCAGTTGTTCAAATTACGAACTCATAATGCTGGTAAAGCCCTAAGAGATGCATTGGAAATACCACACGATACAGCATTACTTACTAGATTAAATACCTCGCTTTCCCCGTGTGATGCACATGCAATTGATGTCCGGTATCACAAGCCATGCTGGAGGAAGCATGTTTTCCACATTTTACGAAATTCAGATACTACAAGAAATGCTGAGAATGATCTCTCCCGTCAAATGGCATGTCTGATTGAAATTATCCATATTGTTGATACACACACCCGAAATGGGGCTTATCTGTCTATGGCTGACATAGAAGTAACATATATAAACATGTTTGACCATAAATCCTTGGACAATCATTCACCTACATTTAGTAGGCAGTGGTTGAAAGAGATAATCCTTTCTAGGCTAAATCATGCAAGATCCAGACACATGGCAAGAATTTGAAACTGAAAACATTGCAGTGACTAAGAATGACTAAGAATGACATTCCATTCACTTCAATTGGTGCGGATCATGCATGTGAGCATCTGAACAAAATGATGAAAGTGCACTCAGGACTAATTGGAATATCTAACAATGCAAATGCGAGACAGTGATTTTTCCTCGCTGCTCCAGAACTGTCACGGTTATCCCGGGAATTCAAGTGTCAATTTGATTTGCAAGACGACAAGGTCAGAGATCACCATGGCATTGGAGCAAGTGCTGTTAAACACGAACACACCACAATCGACAAGATAAAGGCTGCCATACTGACTCATGGTAATCCTTTCGCTGCTGAAGGTGACATGATCTACAACATTATCTCACTTGCTTATGTACCACAAGAGTCGGTACCACAAATCCTGGATGTAGACGAAAGAGGACAGACATTATATGAAGAGTATGTGAAAGAGCGCATTAATGGAGAGGTAAGCCTTTGGGCACCAGTGAAGCATGAGAAAAACAAGATGTATACATCTGGAAACAAAAAGACAACAGTACGTATTCGTGACAAAGCTGTTGATCTCAAGGAAACTAAAGATCTATATGCTAGGATGATGATTCTCGCAAAGTCCAGTCGAGACATTGATTTGAAGTATTCAATCGGCAACTTTGAATTCACACTGACACCGAGGGCGCTGTTTGCTCTGTGTGGCTCTGTCCTACAGTGCACCGACAAGTCGAACTTAATCAAGCTCCTGACTGACCTACCACAAACCGAGAGCACAGAGGATTCACTCTTATTAGGTGCAACAGAAGCAACTGCCGTCGCAACTGCCATCGCAACTGCCGTCGCAACTAAGGAATCTAGTAGGAGAATCGCAGTTGTGGATGGAATGGTTCTTGTCCAGAAGCTGGCAAAGAAACCGGCAACTATTGACAGTCAACGACCTTAGTAAATGTTTTAATGACAGGTTAATGAGTCTGACAGCAGGATATGATGAGATCATTCTTGTATTTGATACATATCAAGCAGATTCCCTGAAAAACACGACCAGAGAGAAACGACAACATGGGAAGGATCCAATTAGATATCAAGTCAAAGATGATACCAGTATCAAGCATATCCCTATGACAAGATTTTTGTCTCATGACCAAACAAAGAATGACCTTGCGCAGTATCTGGCAGAGAAGACTATTGAGTACAATAAAGACTCATCTACCTTGGTCATAGAATCAGCATCAGGCCAGACGATAAGTAATAGAAGCCTACATTTGAGAACAACAATCATGAGGAAGCTGATACATTAATGATCTATCATTCCATATGTGCAACACAGCGAAATCTTGATACAGCAGAGTTGGTGATTTTCTCTCCAGACACTGATGTCTTAGTGCTGGCAATAGCATATTATGACAATCTACCTAAGAATACGTCTATCTCAATGGTTTCTGGTACCATTAAGCTACGGCCTGTATGGAAAACTCTAGGCATGGAGAAAGTAAAAGCATTACCCGCATTCCATGCCTTTACTGGAGCAGACAATATTGGCAGGTTCTCTAGGATAGGTAAATCAACATGGTTAAAGCTTTTCCTAAAGGCAGACAGCGATGTAATCGACGCTCTGATAAATTTATCGAGAAGCACTGAGGTCACAGATGAGCTACTTTCAACTCTGGCAAAATTTGTGTGTGCTGCATACTGTCCAAAGTCTATAAGAATCGAGAACATCCCAGAGTTACGTTGGCATTTATTCTGTAAGCAGCTTGCTGATAGTGAAAGTCTACCGCCTACTATTGGTGCTTTGAAACAGCATGTCCTTAGAGTACAAGTCCAGGCAAATGTGTGGGGTCAGGCAGACATTTCACATCATGTGTTTCTGGATCCACTACAGAATGGATACTACAAGGAGACAGGTGGCCAACTAAAGGCAAACACAACAGATGTTTTACCAGCTCCAAAGTCTCTCATTGAGATGGTTAGGTGTCAATGCAAATCGAATTGTTCCTGTCATCGATGCTCGTGCAAATCCAAAGACTTACCATGCACTGGGCTTTGTCAATGCAGCGCAGAGTGTGAAAATGATGATGACTCAATCGTTGATGTCTCTATATCAGATGATGAAGATGACGCCAATGTTGCTAGGTAGACAGCAACTGATGCAGCACATTGATTGTTGCTTGAATACTTAGATTAAATTTGTGAGATAACTCTGTTATATGCCAAATAAAATTCATCATTGCAACATTATCACAAAAAGTTACAAATTTGCAGATGCTGTCTGTAAATTACATATTAAGTCAGGACTTATCTACCAAAACATGATTTCTGTTATTTGAAGTTTATTATAAATGTTACCAATGCATTCACTGACCCAGAAAACATAGATATAGACATCAAAATTATTAATCTAGGTCATATGGTTGCAGATATATTGGATTTCAAAGATTTTCGATGGCGGCCATTTTGAAATTCAAGATGGCCGCCATGAAGACTTTTGTGCAAATGCAAACATTGGTTTTTGAAATTGACACATTAAAAGCTGTCCGAAAATATATAGTTTTACTGGAATTCCTATCAAGCCGTATGAATCCAACTAGAAATTCCACTTGTTCAATAAGATGAATTGGCAAGCTGATGGAGATCTGTATTCTGTTATGGGCAACACAAATAATTAAATCAAATCAGCACCAACTGCAAAGAGGTTTTACAGAAAAGTTGGGCCCAATATTCGCCGCCCGTCTGCTTCTTGAAGTGATCCACGAATATGCAGACAACAAAGAGGCCTCACTGTAGTATTCTTTGATGCTGAAAAGGCCTTCGATCGAATTTGGCATGCATCCCTGTTCAGGAAACTGAAACTGATGAACTTTCCCGCTGAAATGCTATGCCTCATAGATGACTGGTACACTGGTTTCCGCAGCCAAGTCCGATGGCAAGGTCTTTTGTCACCCAGGATCATACTCCATCAATGGAATATTCAAGGAAGCACGATTTCACCCCACTACATTAAGGCTTACATTAAGGCTGCCATATACGCCGTAACAGACAACCACATAGGATCAACTATAGGCACAGAATGTGTGGCAGCTATAACATCGACTAAGAGATGCGGAATCTGTGCCAGCCCTGCCAAATGCATTAAATATATGATAATCAATTCAGTTAATGAGTTTAGTCATCTAATAACACTAGCAGATTTGTATCAATGTTTGGTGTGTTGTTTGTCATTGGATTAGGTGTAGCATCCACGCCATCCCAAGCACTAACTAAATTAGTAATTGCATCCATGTACAGGGTCAACAGTGTCGACATGATGTGATAAACGTGCCAAGTGTCTTTTAAAATGCGACTAGATGTGGTATCAGCACCACTCCATGATATGGTTATTACATGCATGTGTATATTGGTGCTATATGTGTATATGTCTATTTATTTGTGTGTGCGTGCGTGCGTGCGTGCGCGCGCGCGTGCGTGCGCGCGTGCGTGCGTGTGTGTACACATGCGTAGTCATAGACACAACCACAGGTTTCTGTCTAGGTGTGGTAATCCCGCTGCCAAAATAATTAATATACATGTATATTATCTCCACCTATTGTATATTGTAGTTACATATAAGATGTAAATTAAGATTCAACATGTGTCTGGAAACGACGTCAGTTGAACTTGTACATATTATAAATTACAGAGATGAACATAACCATGTTGAAATTATTCAAACATTCCCATCACCCCTTTTCGAGAGAGAGAGAGAGAGAGAGAGAGAGAGAGAGAGAGAGGGAGGGAGGGAGGGAGTTCCTTAAGATATCAGATGTAGCATGGATGTCCTCCACAATATAGAGAAAATCTCTCGTGTGTGGTGTGGCAGCGTGGGTCTATAGCTTACATTTTCAGCGATGGCGCTGTCTACACCCACGGGATTAACTTAAGTATTATACTGCATGAATGCATTTGGCAGAAAATGTTCTACTCGTTTGGCTGATCAAGATAGTAGGTCAAACATCTACATTTCATACTCCGTCGATCCGGACTACCATTATAATATATTCCGTTATGACATCATATAGCTAGCGTGCTTATGATTCATATAACACTGTTACCCGTCGTCCGAGGGGACTGGCAGGTCGGTCGCCATACAAGTATTCGTCCTCTCTCTTCATCGTCCGTTCGAGCCCTGGGCAGGAGCGCCAGTCGAGGGGCGAGGAGCTTGCTCCATCGAGGAGGCAGAAGCCCTTCACCCTCATCAGTTCTCATGGGCGTTTGTCAGTCCTCCATGCTGGTCTCGGGACTTGCGACACTGATCCCATCCAGGTGGACTAGTCCTTCCTATTACCTGACCACAAAGACTTTCGCGTTCACATCTACAACAATATTTTATGTCTACATGTTATATTCATATGCTGATGACGGGATACAATCGGTGCCTCTTATACAGGGAATTATTGTAACCAGACGCAGAGACAGGGGTATGTACTGGGATGAGATGACCCAAGGCTTATGTGTGTGTGTGTGCGTGCGTGCGTGCGTGCGTGCGTGCGTGCGTGCGTGCGTGCGTGCGTGCGTGCGCGCGCGCGTGTGTGTGTGTGCATGTGTGCGCGTGAATGTGTAGGTTCATGCGTGCTAGTGTAAGTCTGTGCTTGCATATGTATGTGCATGTTGATGTGCGCCTGTGTAAGTACAAAGTAGTTACAACATAGTTTCAAATCTCACAATTACCTAGTGGGTGGCACATATTGTGTGTCCAACAAGGTTGACAACAGCTGAGTGTCACGTCAAGCAAATCTAATCGGTATACACTCATAGATGGTGCAATCATACAAAATAAATGAATGTAATAATATTAAGATCATACATAGCATAACACAGTGACATTTAGTAATATGTACAGATATACATCATTCATTAGCTTCTGAGTTATCAGTTGCATAAATTGTATTAACACTTTCATGATGAACTCGGCCTCTACAGAGGTCTTGAGAAATGTCAATTTGTGGGCCCAATTTAGCCATTAAGGCTAAGAAAGTGAAAGGCTACAGCCATGTTATGTTTCTGTAAGGAGCACACTGAAACAATGAAACGCCTCATCCATTCATCTGACAAGGCCTCATTGAGCTTTAACACTTATCATGCTGAGGGAAAGAAACGTGGAAGTTGTTTGTTGTCATAAGAAGGAAAGCTGGTGAACATTTTTGAGGCCATGTTGCTGAAATCTGTTGCCGCTTATAGCGGCAACAACATTCAGCATCATTGCTCCCAAAATGAACACACACTTTTACAAGGAACGTTGGTAAGCTTTAACTCTTATCAAGCTGAGGTACGAAACATGTACATTAGTACTGTTAAAGACACGGAAAGCTGGTGGACATGTTGGGCCAATGTTGCCGAAATGTGCTGCTTCTAATAGCAGTGACAACATCCAGTATCATTGTGCCCAAAATGAACAAAAGTTATCATAGGGAATGGAGGGAAAATTTAATAAAGCTGGTGGATAATTTGGAGCAATGTTGATGAAATGTGTTATTTCTGATGGCCATGATAACATCCAGCATCATTGCTCCCAAAAAGAACACACGTTATTAAAGAGAATGGAGAGGAATTTAGTAAAGATGCTGGACAATTTGAAGCAATGTTGCCGAAATCTATTGCTACTGATGGCAACAAGAACATACAGCATCATTTCACCCAAAATAAACACTAGCTATTACAGATTACTGAACATGGACAATCCTAGTGGAACTCGTTAATGGTGGAATAGAGTATGGCATGGTTATGAAGCAAGCTACAGTACAGTTCATTATCAGTAAAAAAAATAGTTGTATTACAGTTTGTCTGTATTCTTCTTCTTTGCGTTCTGTAGCTCCGGTGCCACGTTGTCCCGTGATTACTTCCTAGGATTCTGACTTGTATCCGTGGTAGAAACCGACCCGACGATGCTGGTTAGCTGGCCTAGGGATACAGAATGGCGAGTGTGGGCGACCTGTGTGTACACAGAATGACCTCTAGGGCCGATGGAACGATCATATTCCAGTGGGGCCAGTTGAGTATTCCCGCCAACACCACTGTCTCGTCCCAGCTATTCGTGTAGCCTGTTTGATGATGCATAGTTGTTACTTTGGTTGATACTTACTTAATTCTATAGGTTTGGCTTAGCGAGGCGAGGGCTGGTTTCTTGAGAAATAGTAAGGAAGGGATGAGCCGTAGTTGTCAGCAACATATCAATGTATAGGCACCCGAGGAAGGGATAAGCCTTTGTGCGGTCTAACGTGCACGTGTACATTAGTTTAATATAAACTAAATAAACCTCACGCCAGCCAATAAATTGGTTTAGCGAGAGGAAAGTTCCTCACGCGGGTCTCCATCACAGGAAAATGCCTATTACGCTGAAGCGGAGGAGGAGAATCGGTTAATACCGTTCTCCCATTTAGAACAAAACAAATATGGCGAATTATATATGTGTTATTATTTATGTTAAGGGATGCACGCTGGTTTACGTAGAGACGATGCACAGATTTCAATAGAAATCGGTGCAGTCGCAGAGAACCTTAGTTGGCGCCATACTATTTTAGCAGTCCTTCTTGTGGAGCTAGACTAACAGTTAGTTTAGGAGTCCAGACATAGGTTTTAGGCCTCAAACGGCTTATGCCTATACTTATTTCAACACAATTTGACTTCGTGGAGCCTTTGCTTGCACCCCCATCCCACCCCCACCCCACCCCGCCTCGGGTCTGACTCATTGAACACCTGCCTCAAGAGAACTGCGTCTACATGTTGCCAGGGCGACGAGTATTGAAGCCGAAGCGCGACTTCTAACTATGTGTCTGCACAACCACAAATAACAAGACAAAGACAGGGCAGCACCGTATCTAATTACGACGAGGCTGAAGAAGCCGAAGGCAGACTATCGTGACCTTCCTTGAAGGCGTGGAGGACCCACTAGGCCCTTCCAATCACTGTAGAGTTTGTCTGCAATGAGCGTCTTTTGCCACCGTCAGAGTGTCGGGAATAAGCCATATGATATTCGGTCCATAGGAGCATTAGGTTTATGTTAAATGGTCACGATTTACTGCTAGGCTGTTACTACTGTCATGGACGAGAACCATGTATGATTCGTGTATAAAGGGAGTTAATTCTTAATTCCTCATTGTTGGTGGCTCTCACGTAAGGAGTGATGTCCCTTTGATCGTATTTGTAATTTGTCAACAATAAATAGTTGGTCTGACTATCATTTCGTGCCGTTGAAGTGTTTTTGATATTCTTTCACAGCTTTCCTATTTTGTCTAATTTATGGGCCAGTTGGTTGTTTTATTTTATGTTGTTTTGATCATGTATTATGTTATTTAGCTTTGTTACGGTTTGCGCAAAGCTGTACTATTTCTTATTGCGACCGGATGTCAGAACTTTCTGTAAACAGATTATGGCTTGAAAATTTATTCTTGTATTTCATATCGGGCAAGTTTCTGTGGCCAATGGAGGTAAGTGAGGGATAAATCCAATTGTGATAACCGTCTAGTCATGGTTGGTCGTGTCATGATTTGATTGGTGTGAAGTTGGCTGGTGGTCTTTTAAAGTGTGATGTGTGTGCCCCCCCCCCCCCACCCCCTGTCACTGTTGTCATTGTTTTGGTTGTTCACCAGTGGTCTACATATGTCTGTTATGACCATCGTTGTTTATTGAGTACAACTATGCTCTGGCTTTCGAGTAGCATTATGACACCATATTTGGTTATTGAGTACCACTAGGTTATGGTTTGCGAGTACTATAACACCACCATAACTGCTTGATTGAGTGTAAATATGTTCTGGTTTCTGAGTACTCTGACACCGTATTTACTGTTATGGTAAAAAATGATCAGTTAATCATGCAATATATTTGAGTAATTATTGTATAATGTCTACATATATATATATATATATATATATATATATATATATATATATATATATATATATATATATATATATATATATATATATATATATATATATATATATATATATATATATATATATATATAGTACTATCCATTCATGTATATTTATAGTACTATCCCTTTCTATGTTTCAGGGTTTTCTTTTCTTTTTCTTCTTTTCTTCGTTAACATCTTTAAGAATTCATCCAAATAAAATCCGGAACTAGACATTCCGTGTTTGGAACTTAAGATTCCACTTTGGCTGTGGCTTTTCCCCATAGCGCGGGCCACAACTTGTATGGTGGCGGGTCACAACAGATGGTGTCAGGAGCAGGATTTCGAGATCCGGCGATTCTTGGATGGACTGATAGAGAACCCTTGAGTGCTGTTATTGTTTTACATTGTGAACTTTGGATTGTATCCTGCCATATACCACTAACCATATTGAGAATTTGAAACTGTTGAACATTTTTTAACTATTTTGATATTGTGTATTCCTAGGAATGCCTGGCAATGAATATGCATGTATGTTCAATGTAACGCCCTGTGGTGTGTAGGGCTTAGTGCACTTGTGTGAGACTGGTTGTCTCTATTGATTATTTGTTATGTAACCGTGTTCCATTCCCATACGTTACATGAGTCCAGTTACTTTTTGATCAACTATGTGATAATGAGGTAACTAGTTTACCAGGTTCCGGCATTAGTGTATTCATAGCATATTGTTGTGTATATGTTTCGTGATACACCAACTCTCATTGTGGATGTATTTCTAGGAGATATTGACAAACATCATCTATTTTCGTGATATCCTCGTTGTATGGTAGTGGACTGTATTTTCATGCTTTTATGCTACCTGCTATGCACGGTACTGATCCTTTATTCCTTCATATATAGATCACCTAGTGTTTGTGTGAGATTTAAACACATCATTACTGATCAGATTCTCATGTATTCCTGCGTATTTATCGTTTAGAAAGTGTCCGTTTACACAAATGGCGACTCGAAAAGAAATTTGAGAGGTAATCGCAGAGTCAAACAATGCTTTAGCCCAGACATTGGCAAGTGCGTTAGGTGGAATCACAGTGCAAGCTACCCCTTCTGCATAGCTCCAAAGGTGCTATGGTCCTCCTAGGAGACATGGGGACATTACTTTAAACGAATGTTTCAGTGATGTCACTATGTATGCTAGGAATTTTGGTAATGTCAGCCATGATCATCTGTGTTGTTCTTCAGAGGGGCGGAATTGCGGTTGTGTGCATTTGGATGATGAGGCTTTGGCTGACTACAGTCGAGGGTTGGTGAGACTGTATGCTAGGCCGGAGAAGTCTGCAAATGATGATGACGAGAGATATTCACTGCAGAAGTTACGTAAAATGCATTAAAGGAGCAGTGTGTACGTGCCTGTGTGGAATAACGTACTTGTATCCTTACAAACATATAGACAAGCTGCTTGACCCCCCCCCCCCCCACCCCTCCCCACCCCCTCCCCACCACCACCACCACCATCGAAAATCCACACCACTCACCTAAATGATTCTGTTTATTTCTGATGTAACCCTATTTCTCAAACTCCATATCTTGTTTTTTAGGTTCTTTTGTGTAAAGATGATCTCTTAAAGTCAAACATACTTATTTCATTGCTAGGCGGTGGCTATCTTTAACAAGATGCAATCAATCAACACTATCGCCACTAGTATATACACACCAAATTTACTAATTGCTAGAGGGAGGACGATGGATGCTACCGAGTGCTATTGTTTGATGTTGATGCTTATCGAAAATCGTCAGAATATTGTTTGCAGAGCGGATCATCTTGAGGAAAGTGATGAGGAAGGAAAGCAATGAATGACTTTTAGTAAATTTGGTGTGAATTTCCGAGTTATTTTACCATTTTAGCAAGTGCGTCAATTATTTATTTTAACGGTGATACATGGAAGAGCATCACAATTTAAAATTAAATTATATTAAAAACAAAAGCACCTATATAGAAACATGATGATTAATTTGGGAAACAAGGTTACATCAGATATAAGAAAATAACCAGAAAATCTCAGGAATTGGGTGGTATGGGCGTGCGGTGTGCGTGCGTGCGTGCGTGCGTGCGTGCGTGCGTGCGCACGCGTGCGTGTGTGTCTGCGCGCGTGTCAGTCCCCCTACGAAATTTGGTCACTAATTTTTTCGTAATCTACCATCAATGCTACTTCATTTTGACAAAGTTTTGTCCATGAAGCGTATGGGTTAAATTACGCCCTTTTGGGGCTCTTTACAGGTGGTCTGACCCATCTTCCCCCGTAAAATCTGATACGCTTTTCCATTTTTTTAATCTACTGCCATAACACAGTTTTGTCCATGTATTAGATGGGGGAAATACAACCCCCAGGAGTGGCTTTTCAATGGGCTCCCGGGGTCAAACCCACCAACATCGGAGCAGCTGACAAACTTTTTGTGGATGGGGACGAGGATAATGACTGCTTATGGAACGCCGACAGTTTAAGATTGACATAGGCATATTGCTTCAAAACGAAAGTTTTATTGCTACATAGATTTATCAACGATTTGACATTGTAATAATGATAAGTTTTTGTCGTCTGCATCATATTCATATGTAATTTCTGACCTTTCCAGTTTTAGCTATGCCCCACCCATCTGTGTCTAAGTTCCACCCACACCACGCTCGTGTTGGGATCGACGATCTCTGAACTCCCTGACAATCAATTTCCAGAAAAATAGGCAGGTAAGCAACAGCGCTCAGTCAAATTAGTTTCAAAATAGTCAGCAACATGTTTATTAAATAGCAAAGACATACAATTCGTACAACGTGTCGGACTATTAAGCGTTAACGACGGACTATTTCGAATCATTCATGACGTCAGGACTATAATGTCAGCCTACACGTCAATTAGTTGATTATGACGTCATATGATGGATAGAGAAACTGGAAAGATCCATTGTTTTTAGGGACAGAACGACAGAATGGTCCTATACACACAGGGAAAACTCACAAAAGCATTTCGTGTGTCATGTTTATCTGTATTGTTTTTCTGGTGTTCATAACGCATAAGGTAGAAGTTTATGACAGGTTTGAGGTATATTATAGACAAGACCTGTTCGACACACCACTGGATTAACTGATGGTGGTTCTGTAAAACAGAGGTGGTCACGCAACCATCTCATGTGTCTTAAGAAGATGCCCTTATTGTACCCCACCTCATCCCCTCCGTTAGGACAGAACCTTTGGCGGTTGACTTGAATTCAGAAACCATGCGTCTTTTACATGTAAGCGTTTATTTGTTTACATAAGGTGGTCGCTTGGCCTTGGGACAGGCTTGACTAGCTATGTTATGTTTTATCCCGCCACACTTATTGACCAGACAATGGAGGGATCCGATCGGCCGCTCGTTGTTGACGTCATCATCGAATATGTCACTTGTTAGCTGACGTCGCAATCTAAATGACGGCGGTCAGTCACGAAAGTGCCCGAATTGTATGTCGTTGATGAATTTACAATTTAGTGAATATGATGTTGGATATTTTGAAACTAATTTGACATGGAGCTGTTGCTGCTATAGGCAGCAACAGTTCCCTGTCAAAAAAATGTCAAAATAGTCAACAACTTGCCTTGAAATTGCGATTCTGGGAATGCAGGGTCAAATTCAGTGTTAAAATCGTTTCACATGAGCGTACAATGTGGCCGGAAATTAGAAATTGTTTCTGGCATACCGAGAAATGGATCCCTCTATTGTTCGTGGAGAGTGAGCGATGTAAGAAATGACCTGACTGACCAATAGAGGGATCCATTTCTAGCTATTCCCCGCCTGTTTCAAGCTAAGCGTCGCCCACTTTTTTTTAGCGTGTTGGGACCTATTTATATTTAAACCCTAACGTCCCAGAATCCCAATTCCAAGGTAACTATACAGGTAAACTATTGAATATTTTGAACCTAGTTTCACCGAGGGATATTGCTGTCTCTATTTTTAAAACTGGGGAAGCCTGATCGTCAATTGGCCGCTGACGTAATAAGTAAACACTGATCTTCATGGCCGTAGAGTACACATTACTCCGTCCATTTCCACATTATATGCGTAAAATACTGATGGCAGTGATTGATTTACTGCTTTCATACCAGGTTGGAACAAGTAATCGTGAATCAGCTCCATGTCAAATTAGTTTCAAAACATTTAAGAATGTTTTTAAAATTGTAAGTCCATGAGAGACATAGAATTCGCACACTTGACCGCCCGTTCAATGTTGATGACGGAGCTTATAGGCCACTGTACATTGTGACATAATCCTACATGTGACGTGATAGTGTATGGCGTCACATTCTTGAGTGACAGCTCGGATACCTGCATTGAAGTTAGAGATATGCGTCTGTAATGTGCACAATATTTCAACTTAGTCGAATAACAGTTTGTTGTGGCTTTCTAATTCTCTTAGCTTTGTTATGTTCACTCTTATGGATTGGGGTGATATCCATTTCGTCATTCTTCTTACCATAGAACACCTTAATGGGAATAAAGCTCACGTGACGTACGTCTGATTGCTCCATATCGGTGACAAATGGCAACTTACTCGGGGATTCTTGTTCTTCAGGAAAAAGAGTGGTGCGAGCCTTAGGACTATATGATGGATCGCAATAGTTGCTTTGGGTAAATGGTGGCATACTCGAAGGATCAAATCTTGGGGATTCATGTGTTGTCCAGTTCTTGTGGGCTGCAGCCACGCGTAGGTCTCTCTGCGCGTCATCGTCCTTCGTTGAATTCATCAGATGTTGATTGGCCACACCACGCTTCTTAACTTTATGCCTTGGTGTAGTGTAATGAATTTTTCCACGACCACATTTCTTCCCGGTTTCAATATGGTCATCGCATCGTACACTGCCCTCGATGTCAAATGCCGCCGGTAGCTCGTACGGTACCAGATTCTCTGATTCATAGGCTGTGTGCAATAGACGATTATTGCGTTTGTAACTCCTCCTCAACTGTGTTGCATTGGAATCGCCATCACCACATTCTCGGTTCTCGTCGACCAGTTCCGATTTTTCATCGTTACATTCAGAGATCATGCTCGTCTCTGCTTGGTTTTCAAAAGACGCGTCTAGACTATTGGCAATGGGGGTCGTTCTCTCATGGTGTTCGTCGGTCACTCGTTTCACCTCCAATTGTCCAACATCTGTTGACTGCAACTGTGCATCTTTTTGACAATCGGACATGTGATCATAACTTCTGCGTTCTGGCTTATCTTGTGTATTTAAAATTAATTTACAACTAGTTCTAGGTTCACCATTTAGATCAGTAAGCACATTTACAGTCTCTTTGAAAGAGACGTCTACACGGACCTCGTTATTGTTTTCGTCACATTTGTTCCTGGTCACAGACGGACTCTCCTGTCCATTTGAACGGCCAATTGCATGCGTCATTGGATCATTTCTTGAAGGCTGCTTTGTCACGTGATATGTGACTTTGTCAACCGGGTCATAAATGAATTCATTGTTTAATGGAACAGTCCAATTGAGTTTTGCATTGGCTGTGTCTCTTGATATTGACTGGACTTCTACAACTTCACAATTTCCGTGTCTCGCGTCACTAATAACATGAGGAGTTGGACCACTAACGTGCTGAAGATGTATGATTTTATCTGTACCATTCTGTGGAGTAGTGTTATTATATTCAGTGAATGTTGTTTTACCATCATTTACCCAAGTAACGCTTGAAGTTTTGATAAGTATCGCTTTGCTTTTGTTCGCTTTTTTCAGTTTTATATAAGTTGATCTAAGCCGGCTATGGCCTATGCGATCTGATACAGAGCAGGAAGCGCACATGAAAGGATATTTCTCAGGTGTGTGCTTTGAGGTATCTTTGTTTGCAACACTAACTGACACTGCCGTATTTAGTTGTGGTTTAACTATTGATTTCACGTGGGAAAATCTGTGATTATTTGTACTCCGGATGATGGATCCGACTATTTTATGTTTCTTAAGTTTTGTTTTCTTCTTGGATAGCTTTCTATTTTCTTCTTCGCATAAGTCCGCGTCGGTTGCAGTTTTACCAATCACTTCTGTGTTGAGCTTAGAATCGCTGGAATTGTTTTGGGAAACTGCATCGGCATGCCCTTCTGAAGGCCTTGCAATAGAAGAAACCGGTGTATGGTTTGTGGACGGGCACGAGTCTGATTTGCTTTCATTAGGCTGTTTTATGACCATAGGCACAGCTTGCGTCAATGTAACAACTGACGGCGTGATAATGCCATTGCCTCGTTCATTATCGCCATGTCCAGAGTCTAAGGAAACATCATGAATCAGACCTAATGTGTCGTCATCTTTAAAGGATTCGTCAGAATTTGCAGACCTGCAACACTTACTCAAACTCGAAGAGTCATAGGCACTTTTCTTCAACGAGTTGGTCTTAGAACGAAACAGGAAGCCTTTAGTCTTTGTTTCTGGACTTATTTCGCAAGACTCCTTATTTTCGTCAAGCCTATTATGTTTTGATGTCGGTGAAGACCGCTTTGATGACGATGGAGATGTTCTCGCAAAAAAAGTCCGTATTCGATTTCGGATTGACTTAAACATACTGTTCACCATATATAGTAGTATACACTTACTCGAATTTAAAGGCGATTAGAACTGATGCCGTCTATACCTAGACATCTCCGAAAACTCCACATCATGTGCAATTATTTAAAATATTTGTTTATCACATTTAGTCTGTAATTTTTCTATGATGATACAATTCGGACCAGTCTTCCGTTTCTTTGCAAATTTATTTGTATCTTAGCAACTGGACGTCACAATAAACTATTTCAACACATTTGGACGTCACAATAATTCCGTGAACCACACGAAGTGACGTCATAATAACTGATTACATTTGTGATTGCGTCATTAATTACTGCGTTGCATACATAATACGCTCGGAGGCGGAAAGAATGATAAATAGGGTCAAGTTCGACTCCTAACCATAGCTAACTAGAGTACCAGCCGAACTTCAAATAGTTAACTAGCTAGTTTAACTATTGATTTCACGTGGGAAAATCTGTGATTATTTGTACTCCGGGTGATGGATCCGACTATTTTATGTTTCTTAAGTATTGTTTTCTTCTTGGATAGCTTTCGATTTTCATCTTCGCATAAGTTCGCGTCGGTTGCAGTTTAAATACAATATAAGCAAAACTAAGTGTTTGAACAGTTTGGATGCAGTTACTAACGGGACTATGACTAATGACATTGATATGAATGTAACACTGTCTGGTCTTTCCGCAGTAAGCTCCTCGAGCAAACGTGATGTCAATTCAGTATGTATGGTATGTAGCGATGAGTCCAAACATTGTATTGAGTATCATAATTATTCTAATCTGTTTCCCAGTAATAGATATCAACTACTCAGTAACAATACGAGTAATAGTGGTATCTTGCCAAAATGCAGCATACGCGCTAATAATATACTATATGATGAAGACAACGACGATCATGACAACTATGACGATGATGACGATCATGACAATGATGACGATCATGACAATGATGACGATCACGATAATGATCATGACAATGGTGACAATCATGGCAATGATGACGATCATGACAATGATGATGATGATCATGATAATGATGACGATCATGGCAATGATAATGATCATGCCAATGGTGATGATGATGATAATGATGGCGTAATTGGCGGCGCTGCTGCTGCTGCTGCTGATGATGATGATGATGATGTTAGTGGCGGTGGTGATGATGGTGTTGGTGTTGGTGGTGGTAGTAGTAGCGGTGGTGGCGGCGGCGGTGGTTGTTATGGTGGTGGTGGTGGCGGCCGGGGCGGTGGCCGTACTATTAATAATAATAATAATAATAATAATAATAATAATAATAATAATCACCTGGTGCCTAAGGTTGACCAGTTAAAACTGATTATGGAGAAGTGTGAAAAAGAACTTGAAGTTTTCTGTACCACTGAAACATTTCTCTCATCAACAATCCCAAATAACTCCATTGAAATTGAAGGCTATGTTAATGAAAGAAAGGACAGAAAAGAAAAAGGTGGTGGAATTGTACTAGATATAGCTGATAACCATTCATATGTGAGGAAAATAAATTTTAAAACCGATGATCTGGAAACTCTATGGATTGAAATTAGAACCTTTAAGACCAAGCCTTTCCTATTGGGCTGTGTCTATAGACCCCCTGATTCACCCGCTATCTGGATTGATGAATTTGAAGCTATGTTAGAAAAGGTATATTCCGAAAACTCTTATACTTGTAGGAGATTTTAATTTCGACCTTATTAAAGCAGATAATCATAAATGACAGTCTTTAATTGAACTTTTTCATTTAGAGCAACTTATACGTAATCCAACCAGAGTTACTGAGAAAAGATCTAAACTGATTGACCATGTGTTTGTCACAGAAAGAGACAAAATTCAATCGTCACATGTCGGCTGTTTGGCACTAAGTGACCATTATCCAATATTCGCTGTACGCAAATGTAACCCTTTCAAAACTCAAAATTCGCACCAACTTATTAAATACAGGAGCATCAAAAGCTTTAATGAAGCTAAGTTTCTTAGTGACCTGTCTGTATGTGATTGGCGTTCTATAGGTTACTTAGGTAGTCCTGATCAAGCGATTAATCAATGGTATGCCAAATTCAACATTATAAATAAACACGCTCCTGTCATTGCACGCAGAGTTAAACGTGTATGTCAACCGGGATGGATGAACAGAGAAATTTTAAAAACAATGAAAGAAAGGGATTATCATAAAAACGTAGGAAACATGTTGAATTTTAAAATGTTAAAGCAAAGAGTTGCGTATTTGATTAAAGCATCTAAACGAGATTAATTTGCAAATAAATTAAAAGCAGGCAAAAATAATCCGGCTAATATATGGAAATTCTAAAAGACATAAATCCCAAGGCAAACAAATTACCTTCAATAATCTGTGATGATAATGGAAGTGAAATTCAAAACCCACAAATGCAATCTGAACATTTAAATATATATTTCAGTACAATCGCGTCAAAACTGACACCCTCCATGATAAAACAAAGGCCAATGGCATTTGATAAGCTATCAGATCATGTTTTTAATAAAGTTTCAGAAAATATAGAGTTTCGAATTCCATATATAACCTTGAATATGTGTCCAGAGAACTTAGCAACTTAAAAACAAATAAGTCATCTGGTTATTATGAATTGAACGCACACTTCCTCAAAGCAGCAGCATCAATAATTGCACCCTCAATTACACTTATTATAAACAAAAGCATAGCTACAGGAGAATTCCCCAAAATGTGGAAATGTGCAAAAGTAAAGCCTCTACATAAATCTGATTCAAAAACCAATGTTAGTAATTATAGGCCTATCTCTATATTACCCATTATCTCTAAGGTTATTGGACATGATACATGATCATATTTATAAATTTATAACCAAGTATAATTTATTAGTTGAATCGCAATCAGGCTTCAGACCTAACCATTCATGTGAAACTGCTTTGTTAAATCTAGTAGAAAGATGGCGCTTTTCGATAGATAATGGCGACCTTATTGGTTCTATTATGATTTACTTTAAAAAGGCCTTTGATCTTGTCAATCATGACATCCTATTACAAAAATTAAGTATTTACAAATTCAGCTATAATACATTAAAGTGGTTTTCTTCATATTGAAATGGCAGATAACAATACGTTTCAATCTCTGGAAAGAATTCTAAACCACTGCCCATCAATATAGGAGTACCACAAGGCTCAGTTTTAGGGCCACTTCTGTTCATTTTATATGTTAATGATTTACCCATGTGTGTCAACAATCTTATGGATATGTATGCTGATGATACAACTATGCATGCTGCTAGCTCAAATGGCGCTGAAATTCAAGAAAATCTAATTAACGGTATGAAGTCGGTAGAAGAATGGTGTGTAAATAATAAAATGTTGTTAAATACGGACAAAACTAAGTTTATAATGTTAGGAGCATAAATTGAAACAAGTAAATAATAATGTTATAATCCCTACAAATCGTGGAAGCTTAAATGTTGTGGAATCTGACAAACTTTTAGGAGTATACATAGGCAATACGCTTGCATGGAAAGAACATATAGGCAAACTTTGTAAAAGGATTTCGTCCTTGATTTATAGTCTACGGAAAAATAAACATTATCTTAACATTGAGCAACGAAATCCTTTCTATAAGTCGTATATCCTTTCACACATTGAGTATTGTAGTCTTGTATTCTGCCCATCTTCACCTACAATATTGGATAGTTAAGAAAAACTACAAAAACGGGCTGCTAGGGTGATATTAGACATGCCTTACAGGACACCATCTGCACAACTATATGAAACATTAAACTGGACAAATTTAACTAAAAGAATGCAAATTAAAATGGGTATTATGACATATAAATCTAGAAATGGTCTGGCCCCTGGTTACGTGAAAGACATGTTCACTTCCGTTGGGGTGGCGCACACTAACAATTTACGTTCCAAAACACGCAATCACCTACAACTTCCGAGGATTAAAACGGAATATGGCAGAAAAAGCTTCAAATACACTGCAGCGCAACTGTGGAATTCTCTGCCTGAAACGATTACTCAGTCTTCTACTCTGCTGACATTCAAATCAAATATACATGAATATATTACTAAATTATAGTGATATATGGGCAATGTGATTTCACCTTTTTACTTGTGTTCGAATATTGCATATTTTGTCCATTTCTAAATAGCTATAGGCCCCTATATGTGTGTATGTGTGAATGAACGTGTACGACCTTGCGCGTATACGCGAACGGTGATTCGAACATCGACATTCGACGAGGTAATTATTCTGCAATACTGTTTTAGTAATATCTATCGAAAATGAACAAATATGTTAATTATCTAATTTAACAGCCATTTTACTTGTGTTATAATATTGCATATTTGTAAATAGTTATATATATATATATATATATATATATATATATATATATATATGCGTGCGTGCGTGCGTGCGTGCGTGCGTGTGCGTGCGTGCGTGCGTGCGTGCGTGCGTGTGAATGACCGTGTACGACCTTGCGCGTATATATGTATGTATGTATTTATGTGTGCGTGCACGCGCGCGTGTATGCGCGTGCGTGTGAGGGTGTGCGTAAACGTGTGCGTGCGTGCGTGCGTGTGTGAGGGCCTCGAGAAGATCAGTTTACTGACGATGTATACACTCCTTAAATAAAGATTATTATTATTATTATTATTATTATTATTATTATTATTATTATTATTATTATTATTATTGGTCAACTATAGTCAACCGAGCGCCCGACCTCGGTTCAGATGGTTAATCCGATATTTGCGTAAATTTCAAAATGGCGAACACCGATCGCTTGCCACGAATAAATGCAAATAAAAGTGTAAATATTTCACTAAATAACTTAGGTTTGATGAAATTATGCTTCCCATTGTATGTCAATGTTCCCAAGCCCATATTCCTTCCCACTTTATGCCATATGGACGCTTTTTGACGTCTTACATAGTTAATTCTGTAAGTTAATTCTGTAAAAGTATACAATTTTAGGAATTTTCACAAATATTTTCAAACATTCTGTGTGGATTTGTGCCTTTAACAAACATTGATTACGACAATGATGATGATAATAATGATGAATTAATAATAAGTATGGTTATTCGAAATTATCTTTGTTATAAATTATATTTATAGGCCTAATAACTAGGCTTACATTGATTTATAAATTAATTCTTGTGCCGTTTTCATCTGCAGGCATGGCGTATGAAATCTATACGTATATGTAGGCTGTGCATGCTAATTAGTAGGCCTCTATAGCCTATAAGCCACGCGCCTTGTAATTTGTGTAAGCGCATTAAGCTGTCCATTGATAAATACACCACCATTCTTTCAAATTGTATAAATTGATATTTAATGAAATAAATCATTGCTGAACTTGGACTTGATGTTGTCATTGTTATTCTTTTAATTTAAAAATTCCCGATGGCGACTTCTGAGCCCCGCCTTTTGGTAGGCCGCCATCCTCTCTATCAACCTTCGCCAATGGGATAAACCTGCGCCGTTCTTGAGCGCGCGCGCTCACGCACTCACGCGCTCACGCACGCACACGCACGCACGCACACCTTAGTGCTATCACTGAATACGGGAACGAGTTTCAATATTTTGAACCTAATTCGACTGCCATAGGAAGCAACAGCTCATATGCAGTCAAATTAGTTTCAAATTATTCAATAGAATATGTCTTGGCCCTCGATTATAAATAATAAGTCATTTCTGGTCTGTAACGGTTAGATGGGTGTTAAACACAGGCTCATTTATATAATCTGTTATCATGCGCAGCGTTCTGGAATCTTAATGTAATGTCTCACCTTGTTTGTGTTAAAAAATTTTGTGAAATCGGACCAGTTTCCAAGCTATCACTACATTCAGAATCTGATCCTCTCTAGATCCGGTTTTTTTATCCGGATCGCGACTAAAGTACGGAACTTCTCTTTCACCAAATTAGATCAGAATCGCAGGCACGCACTCACTCAACACGCACACGCGAATGCAAAACCCTCTTTCCCTCAGGGTAGATACCCCTCCATATCTTTAGAAGACCTATGCAAACTTCTGGCAATCCATTGCGTCGGATTTATTTAAACAGAATAAACAATGGATCAGATATGAAATCAAATATGGCCACCACGTTGAAACTAAATTTCTGTTGTATATGTAGCTTTTCCCGACTCACTCACAACTTTGATAATCCATTGTGCTTTGCATGGACATGATCCATATCGAAATGGGTCCGGGGGAAACAGCTTAGATGGCCACCTAGTTGACATCTTGAAAATTGTTTTCTGTGCAATAATTCTCCGTAACTTTTAAGCTTCAACAATTAATTTAAAATGTGTAAATCAATTGAGCATAATATGGGGGAGTGATGTTCGGGATATCATAATACGGTCATTCACATTGTTGTTTTTAAACAGAATTTATTTTGTTCAATGGGAGCACAGTAATACATGTCTTATACACCTGTCTCCCATACACACAAATGCTATGCAATAATAAATACATCAAGATGGGGTATAATAAAACATAATTAAATGGTAACGTATGTATAACTAGTTAATTGATAATCTATACCAACCACTGATTACAATTTTATTAGGTAGTTCGCACGCTTGCGTATGTGTACGCGAATATGTGCGTGCGTGCGTAATGTATTG
This sequence comes from Chaetoderma sp. LZ-2023a, assembly GCA_034401795.1. Classification (NCBI taxonomy): domain Eukaryota; kingdom Metazoa; phylum Mollusca; class Caudofoveata; order Chaetodermatida; family Chaetodermatidae; genus Chaetoderma; species Chaetoderma sp. LZ-2023a. The sequence continues at coordinate 118,160,032 of CM067372.1, forward strand.
GCGTGCGTATGTGCACGATGCGAGAGAGAGAGAGAGAGAGAGAGAGAGAGAGAGAGAGAGAGAGAGGGGGGGGGATTGTGTGTGTGTGTGTGTGTGTGTGTGTGTGTGTGTGTGTGTGTGTGTGTGTGTGTGTGTGTGTGTGTGTGTGTGTGTGTGTGTGTGTGTGTGTGTGTGTGTGTGTGTGTGTGTGTGTGTGTGTGTGTGTGTGTGTGTGTGTGTGTGTGTGTGTGTGTGTGTGTGTGTGTGTGTGTGTGTGTGTGTGTGTGTGTGTGTGTGTGTGTGTGTGTGTGTGTGTGTGTGTGTGTGTGTGTGTGTGTGTGTGTGTGTGTGTGTGTGTGTGTGTGTGTGTGTGTGTGTGTGTGTGTGTGTGTGTGTGTGTGTGTGTGTGTGTGTGTGTGTGTGTGTGTGTGTGTGTGTGTGTGTGTGTGTGTGTGTGTGTGTGTGTGTGTGTGTGTGTGTGTGTGTGTGTGTGTGTGTGTGTGTGTGTGTGTGTGTGTGTGTGTGTGTGTGTGTGTGTGTGTGTGTGTGTGTGTGTGTATGTGTGTGTGTGTGTGTGTGTGTGTGTGGGCGCGCGCGCGCGTGCGTGCGGGGGGGGGGGGGGTGTTAGGGAAAGAGACAAAAAGAGAGGAGAGGGGAATCTGATAAACTAATAATTTGAAAAGAGTGAGAAAGGTAAGGTGGTGAGGCGCTCTTAATTCATGTTGGGCTGTTTGCATATAGCACGTATGGTTGTAAACTTAACAAATAGGAAGTTACTTAAAGCGGTTGGTATTGACTATATATTGACATAGGCTACGGCGTTACATATTGTAAGATTCTTTTCCAAGTCGACATCGTTAATGCCGTATAGAAGTTGATTAGCTGTCAGTGTGGCAAGAGACATATTGTTTAGGACGAGCTGATTTTGGAGAGATACTCTTTGGTCGTTAAAAAGAGGGCAGTGGAGGAGATGGTGATTTGTGGATTCATCAGTGTGTCCACATGGGCAGCTAGCTGAGTCTGACAGAAAATTTTCAAATAGATGCCGATTTAAATTACTACAACCATTGCGAAGCCTACATAGAATTACATTATCAAACCTTTGGCCGACATAATACCAGGGAGGAGGTGGTCGTATGGGCCACATGGCTCTATGTTTGCTCTTGAATTCCATGAGAGTGGCGGGACACGTGACCGGCGCTGGGAGAGTATTCCATGCGCGGACTGCTGCTGGAAAAAAGGATCCACGAAAGAGCTCAATACGACAACGAAATGGAGAGAATAGATTTGCGTGACGAATGTTGTAGGGGGTTTCGTGACTGGGATAATGAGGGAAGGTGATTACTCAGAATTTCACACGTCATCCCGTTGATAATTTTATATAGCATAACTAATCTGTGAGATTCCGGTCTATGTGAAAACGTTTCTATTTCTGTTTCTGTGTACAAGTCTTCCGTACGAGCTCTACGTGCCATTCCACATACTGTTCTGAGTGCGTCTTTTTGGATGTCCTCTAATCGAGTTACAAGATACTGTGGTATGTTATCCCAGACAACATCCGCGTATTCTAGAGATGGCCTAATACAGCTTTTGCACATAATTTCAAGACATTTCCGGTCTAGGATATATTTTAGGCCCTTGAGTAAAGAAAGTTTGTGTTGAGCATTTGTTAAGTTTTCCACGTGAGTAAGCCAAGTGCCTTTGTTATTGAAGGTAATGCCAAGATGTTTATTATGGTTATTTGATGGGAGTATTTCCAAATTCTTGAATCTAACTGGAAAGCCAGTGGGCTCATTATGCAGAGAAAGAAAGAGACTAGTAGGTTTGGAGGCATTAAATTCGACAAGCCATGTGTTAGCCCATTGCGTCATGATCCGAAGATCATGGTCAATTGTTGCAACGTGTGCTTCTAAGTTATCAGACATTACATATAGGCAGGTATCATCGGTCTAATGTTATTTAAAATATCGCTGGGCATGTAATTAATAAAGGCTAAAAATAGCAAGGGACCAAGGACTGAACCTTGCGACGCTCCAGCGTGTAAGCTAAGTAAGGTAGATTCATTGCCGTTTCTAACTACTCGCTGATAACGGTTTTCGAGATAGCTTTCAAACCATGCCAGTAAATTTCCACAGATACCAAAATTTCTCAATTTTTGTAGAGGGCCACGATGCAACACTCGATCGAATGCTTTAGAAATATCAAAGAACAAGAACAGTATTTCCGTTTGATCGTCGAGAGCCTGAGCGATGTCAGTGTCGATGTCTAACAGTTGGTTTACTGTAGAATTAGACGGAAGAGATCCGGATTGGTATGGAGTGATATCGTGTCTAATGTAGTTGTAAATATGTTTAAAAACAGTTTTCTCCATAACTTTGCTTAGGCAACTCAAGAGGATATCGGTCGGTATGGAAGATGTTACAAGCAGATATACAGGAGTGTGATCACTACAAAAGTGTGCAAGTATTCTACTGTGTTCTACTACTCTAGCACGGTTGATAATAATTGGGTCAAGTAATGTGTTTGCAACAGGCCGAGTTGGTTCCGTTATTAACTGATAGAAGCCTAGTGTAAAAATAATATCTTGTAAATGATGCTTGGATAGATTGAGCAGATCATCATTAAGATCCCCAAGTAGGACAAGAGTTTTGTTTGGATTTAAGTCACGAACATTCTCCATAGTATCAGAAAGTTTGCCATTTATCGACATTCGTATTGGTTCACATTGTTGCAGTTCCCTTTAGTCCAGTTGAAAATAATGGCTGCTGGACTATTTATTACTTTTAAATAACAGGCATCAAATCCGGCAGTCCAGCCAGATTTGGAGTTAGTGAATCTGACCAGATCTCAGATCTTGACAAATACTACTATCTGGCCAGATTATCCGGTCGTACACTCTTATTGACAAGTCCACGTTCTTCTAGGATAGGTTGAACTTTTTCTCAGAACCACCACATTTAACACGAAAATACGAAGCGAAAAATTAAAACTATTGTTGATGGAGCCACCTTGCCTTGACGTGACACCTTTCATAGATCACGTCGACAGCAAATCAGATTCTGGTAGAACCTGAGATAATCCAGAAGCACTCATCCTTTTCCAGATCATTTTTCCTATATGTGCATGCCAAAAGAAAAGTATCATAACTGTGACGTCCTTGTAATGGATGAATCCACTTTTAGCTATGCCCCACCCATCTCTAGCTAAGCTCCGCCCATGCTTTCCGTATGTTGGGATCGATTTATATACTTAAGCGCCCAGTAAAATTAGTTTCACAATATTCAACAGAATATCTATTAAATAGTAAAGATATACAATTTTATACATTTTGATTATGACAACGTACACGTGACGTGATTGATTATGACGCCATATAGTTGTGTGGCATATTGAATCCATCCATTGACTGAGTCGTGTGGGCTTCATATGGTATGCATTCATACATACACCTACGTTAATAGGCATTACGCCATTCTTGTGACCTATATCATATGAGGCCTTTTTGGACATCCTCAGACATGCTTCACGTTCTGTTTACTGTATCACACCATACAACCAGCCAAACAGTAACATGGAGACATAGAGGGACATCGGTAACACGGATAAAATATAATTGGCGCATAATTTGAAGCGAGTTGATAATTCATCATTTTCTCTGGTACATGTTTGTTGTTGGATATATAGTTTAGCGTACGCATTACAATGAATGTTCGAACGTTGAGCATATAGATTTCCTACAGTCAACACCATGTTGTTAATTCATGGTCAGCCGTCAAGTTGAAACTTCGCTGAAAATGTATCAAACTTTGTCACTTGAAGCCTTAGTTACCTGTAAAAACCTTGGTCTTTCCTCTTCCTGATCACCAAAGAACACATCACACATGTATAAGTTTTAATTATTGCAAACACACATGGTAGGCAGTAATGGCAGTCGAGAACAACCGATAATGCAGTAGGTGAACACAGATTATGAAAATGGCAATCAGGACCACAATGATTCGCGGCTCTAATTTTTATTAAAAACGGGTTAACTTGCAAGTTTCAACAGCAGAAATACAGTGAAACCTATGTATAGCGATGAGTTTATGGACCAGTAACAGGAAGTTAGCTAAAGAGATTAGGCTGTGCTCATTGTAGAGTCAACGAATAGATGTTTTGTAATAAACGAACTTAATATAATCTTCTTCCATTTTAGGTTTTCCCAGAGTCAATACGAAGAGGTTTTTATGCTACCACTGTAACTATGCAACATAGATGCACAAGCAGACAATCGAGCACTTAGTGACTAATCATGAACGGTATTGTGTTATGTATCCGGAACTAGAACTGAACGAGAAAACAGGCAAAACTGGTTAAGTTTTTGAAGATGTGGTGCCAGCAGAACCAGAATTAACTGTTTCTATCGATAGATGTCTGTGTATTTTTCTATCTGACAGATCAAAGCAAAAAAAGTCAAACACTCCACGGAAATATGTTTGTATGCCTATATCCAGGGAGAAGGATTAGTTATAGCTGTAATGAATGATATATTGATGTCCGTGAAAATCGAAATGATGCGAGCAGTAACGAAGGTGGTACTGATTTGTCCCAGCTCATGAAAAGAATGGATTTGAACGTTAGTATACGATTAGCAGCAATGATAAAGATGAGGGCGAGTAGCAATGATACAGATGAGGGTGAGTATATTGGACTAGAAGCTAATACAGCGACAGTGGCAGTCGAGAACACAGATTGGGAACAGTCGGGAATACAGTGTGATAAAGATATGGCTGACATGTTTTAGTGTTTACCTTTGATGATTGAAACGCTGAGGCAGTATGGACAACTAGATATATATAAGAAATGGTATTTTTAGTTGCTGAGAATAGGTTTCCAATTGGTAACATAGCGTACCTTCTTTTGATGGATATTGTACAGTGGTTCTCAAAGACAAACTCAGCACAAATGAGATATTTTCAAGCGGACACACAGAATTTATACATTGATTTCTTAACGTAGATTCTTATCAACATGTACAGAATTCAAAATATCGAAACAGGATATGGGCCTACACATACCGTAGCCGAAAATGAAACTGTTATCGTTTTTAAAGGAAAGGGCGATAATGCATTCCTAAATGACTTCATAGGCCTACACCCCCTTGTGCACGCGTTGTATGACAGAGTTGCCTACCCCTTTTTGCCCCGTGTCGCATTTTGCCGTGCCTTCCCCTACTTTTAGAGGATTAATTTGTGTACTTCAGTGTAATGAAACGAAAGAACCCTTAACATATCATGATTTCATTCCGTATACATTATTATATTCTATTTGTATCCCTAATTCAAATTGGCAACTAAAAATTATATTATGTACATTTTTATCATATAAACAAGCCTTTCAGCACTTTCTATAATACTCGATCTGAACACACGTGTGATATTCAACGAAAAGATTATTTGTTAGATAACACAGATCATTTGTTAGATAACACAAACTCACATGCCCCGTGGCACCGCAGCTGTTTCAAGCCACGACAACGTAAAAATGTAAACAAGATGGTATACGTTATGTTGTTGATTTAAATTTTGTAATATACGTACATTTTTTGTCATTATTTTTGTGACGCATTGGCCAGCACTTTTAGCCAGTGATGCGTCACAGCGACGAAAATGAACAACACAAAATGGTGCATTCAAACGCGTTTCAGAGATCGACTTTATTGGAAGATTTGTCAACATATCAGTTTATATGATAAATAAAATCTCAAACTCGGTCCCATTTCCTATCACTATTGTCAACTTTGGCGAAATTTATCACATTGTGTTATGTGATACTTTTCGACTCGGTTGACAATAGAGATATGAAATGGGACCTTATTTCACGTCCTTTATATATATGGAAAGGAATCCTCATATGTTTAACACCTCTTGTGTCAACTTAACAATTCAAACTTCAAACCCTCTAGTTCAAGCCAACCAAAATCAGCTACGTAGTGGTCTTGAGGCATGTCTATTTGAAGGCCAAGAGAAGAGTATTTTTGAATATTTACCACTGGAATGACTGGCTCGTTAACCTAGCCAATCATACCAGTGGTAAAATTTCCAAAAATATGTTTCTCTTGGCCTTAAAATGGACACTGGCAAAACAAAAACATTCTTTAACGTTACCCATTTAATGATCAAGCCGGGCAAAATTCCAGTGGTAAATTGATAAAGATAGTCTTCTAAAATTAAAATTACTTGAACAATGTTGACCATTAAAACGGTTAATTTATACAAGTAGTATTTTGAGCGCTTTGAGGCGCTGTTGACATAAGTGGGGTTAAGATGTATTTCGTTTCATTCCATTGAGGTACATAATTTAAGCCTCTTAAAGTATACAATTGAACATTTTGAATTTTCACGCATCCTAGTGTGATGTCTCTCATGTAACTCCTGCTTCTAGTGGTAATTGGCTAGAACTGAAGTCAAACCTCCAGTTCTCGTTTAACAAAAGAAATGTTGTGCCATTGCATCGCATCCGATTTTATAGACAATTTTTGCATCGCTGGAGTTCACAGAGGACGCGTGATTTCAGAAAAAACTTGAAAAATAAACCTAATATTCCTGTCACAAACATTACATTATATCCGTGCTTGCAGTGCCACCATTCTGCGGTATCCGATTGCTTCAAAATAATGTATTCATTGTTCCCGACTGCAATTAAATCCTACAATATGCGTGTTTGCAATGTTCTGAAAAAACTGATGCAGGTGGGATGTTCTCTTTGGAGATCAGGGGCCAGTTTCACAAAGGTGCGTAAGTTACGCCCCCGTCTAACTTAGACGCTATACTTAAGTCCCGCGCCTACGTCAGTTTCACGAAAGGGGTCGTAAATAAACGCCTAAATAATAAAACGCTTAACTGAGACGCGGAGCTCTCTAGTACGTTAAGGCGAGAATCGTCGCCGCTTATGACATGATCCAGTTGACTGCGATGTGACAGCTGTCAGTTGTTAATTTATAGTACAGGGTCAATCAGTACAAATAACTTCTAGCGTGAACCATATAGAAAGTACAATTGCATATTCTAACGGCAGCGAGACGACAATTCAACATTCGCCCCTACATTAAACTTGGTAAGCGTTACCTAATTTCGTGTTTTATTTTGATAAACGTTGTCGACATAATCATGTTTGAATAAATCCTATAGGAGGTTTGACGTCATTTTCACGCGTGCGCAGATGACTGGCCGTCAAGCGTACGGCCAGCTGCTCACTGTTTTGTTAGTAAACAACATTACACTGCTACCGTTGACGCTACTCAAAGCTATGCAAATTGCAATTTTACGTCAGGTCTACTGGTAAAGCTGACCGAATTGACAATTCTAACATCAAATACTATTTTACTATGCATTTTTAGAAATATATTATTGATTCTATGCACATCAGATGGCAAAATGCTACTGCGATGGTATGTCAGAAACGCCCACACCCCATCAGTGCATGTGGATCCTGGTAGGCTATAGTCCCAATACAATCGGCTGCTCGATAGATAATGTTTACGAATGCGCCCAAGATGGCTATATATGGCCCTACTGTCATAATGATTATCAGTGCGTGCATAGGCGAGAGAGGGAGGTGGGAGGGGGGGGGGGGGGTTTGGTAAGTGTGCACGTGCATGTGCATAGATTTCGAAATTTGTTCTGGGGAAGAACCCTGTACCCCATATTTAGGTTGGCTTTGCACCCCTCCCCCACCCAAATCCCACCCTTAAAGGATGGTGAACTGCATTAATTCCCACCTGCATCCCAGTAAATAAACAAGAGCCCAAGGGCCTGTGGCGCTCACCTGGACCATTAGTATTTGAACCATTTGGATTTAAATAGATATGATGGATAATTTTCGGAAAAGATGGCCACCCAAAAAATTTACCAATCAAAATTCTGAATATATATTCTAGCCTACCTTGATAGGGTCGCTCTAGGCAAATTTGTTTGAAATATGTCAAGCAACTAAGGTGAAGCAGCGTTTTGACAATTTCTAAGATTTTCACCAAAAAAATTGATGAATCAAAATTCTGAATGGAAGTTCTGGAGCCAACTACCATATAGGGACCTTTCAGCCAAATTTTGTTGACATCACTCAGAATGGTAAGGAGAAGCATTTTGACAATTTCCGCTACATGTTTCATAAAAGCTAAGATTTTCACCCAAAAAATTGATGAATCAAAATTCTGAAAGGAAATTCTGGAGCCAGCGACCATTGGGCCCTTTCAGCCACATTTGGTTGAAATCGCTCCGAATTGTAAGAAGCATTTTGACAATTTCTGGTACATTTTCATAAAATCACAGATTTTGACCCAAAAAAATTGATGAATCAAAGTTCTGAATGGGGTACTTCCAGCCAAATTTGGTTGAAATCGCCCAAATGGTTAATGAGTAGTGTTTTAAAGCAAAAGTTGACGGATGGACGACAGACGGATGGACGGTCGCTACAGCATAAGCTCACTTGGCCTTTCGGGTGAGAAGGTGAGCTAACAATAATTAGTTTCAATTTGATTATGAATTAATTAATCAATATGCAGGAAACTACTCAGAGCATCTCATTTTCCAATTATTATAGGGGAAGGGGCATGACACCCCTCCCTACCCCCACCACCATTAGGAACCCCACCGAGACCATGACTGCTAGGTTGGACACACCCATAATAGAATCTTAAACCCACCAAGACATAGTTGGTGAATTTACTATTAAACTCTCCAGACTTATGAGTGTTATTTTCACAAATTGTGTGTTATGTGGGGTTAGTGATAGAAGCATTAGGTCCCTAAAGGTTTTAGATGCTGTGTGGAGGGATAGAGGGAGGGTGGTGGCTAAGACAATTTCTTTTCCTGCCAGCAACCTTGAGAATGTATAATTGTCAATAAATAAAATAATACTAAATACAGTCATACTCAGATAGCTGATCAGTACAGTATATTTTAATATTGAACTGGAAAAACATCTGAAATTTACAGAGTGAACTACAGAAGCAATTGTTGGCAATCATTAAGAAAATTTCAATTTTTTCCCACACAAAATGCACATTTACACTATAGAGATCAAAAGAAGGCAATTTTTAAAATTGACAACAAATGGATGGCTTGATTATGGAGCCAGGCATCTCAAGATCAATACAAATGCTGGTTTTGGACAATTTGGCCTTTAAAGTGTCAAGACCTACTCACTTTGTTATATTACATATGTTATACTATGTTAGGAGACAAAACTATGTTGATAAAATTATAAAATAATTGAAAAGAAATTGGGAATTAGTCATTCTTGGGGAAAAGTAATTTCAATTAGCAATTCGAATTCTTAAAAATTTACCAATTTATCCGATGTGGTAATTGAATTAGTACAACTTCCAATTACTACCAGTCCTGGTCATTGTTAAATTGAATCTGCTATCTAGAACCTATAAATTTCCCTGTATGAGTGGCGTTACACCCCTGTCTATCAGGAACTTGCTTCCACATATCTAATTTTCAGCAATTCCTGAGTGACTAATGCATGGCTAGATACTCATACACCACAGTCTACCCCACTCCTATTTAAAAGATAAATTGGTTTCTATGCTTGGGCAGATGGGGGGGGGGGGGCAAACAAATGTTCAGCAATGCTTTAATATGGAGTGAGTGATTCAACACTGGCAATCCTACCTAATTTATCTGAACCAATTCATGGCATGGCACTTGCAGATGCACATATCTGATTATCAAATGCCAAAACATTTGGTAGAACTTGCAATGTTTGCATAAGCTGAGATAAACATTGATTGTTCTTTCTATACCATCTATTTTACCAAGCATATCTCATCAGTCACCCATATATTAAATGATGTAATTATTTAAATAATTTTGTTATTAAATGTAGATTGTTAATGCAGAATTTGAAGTGGATGTGAGGCTCTACATGGTTGGTTTTCAGTTATTTTAACTACATACACATAATTTATGCAATAGCAGTTGGTATCATGTCTTGAGGCCCAATAAAATAATAACCCAATCACATGCCTCTAGCAACTGAGGTAGGTAAATGTAGAATTATCTTTCATGGTGAAGGTTAGGGTTTCTTTCACTATGTTTTTGCTAAGCACAGCAAAATAAAGATAGGAAAATAATAAAACTGAAAATTCAATAAATTTTACAATCAGTCCAGTCTTATGTAGAAATATAAATATTGCAATATTTTTGGGAGCAGGTAAATTGTATCCATTGTTGCAGGTACATGTAGGTAATGAATCATAGACATCCATATGCTTTAACCTTTAAGGGCATGTAGCTATTCATTAACCATGTATCCCGCTGAATTCCCCATGTCTCATTTTCAATGCTACCATCCAGGAAAACTATTGAATATTTTGAAATTAATTTGACTGGCAGGTGTTGCTGCCTTAGGCAGAAATGGCTTCCAGTCAAATTAATTTAAGAATATTCAACAGAATAAGTTTTATATCATAAAGAATATACTTTTTCAGGGATTTGTTGGTGAAATGGTTAACTAAATACACAATTAAACATGATCAACATATATTCAAAGTTAGTTAAAGCATATTTACTTTATGCATATAGTAACAGTGACTTCCTCTTACAATCAGTGGGGTTGCCCTTAGCTGGCCTATCACTTGAAACGCAGGAGAAAACCTCTTTCCATCCCACTCGCCCCAACCACAGCCCATATACACCTCCAAATCAGCTCATGCATCTCAAAATCCGACACACCCAGCTGGTTATCATATTATATCTCCTGCCTGCCATGGATAATTAAACTGACTTAAAAGAATAACAACACTGCTGAATATTGCATGAACAGAAAAAATGTCGCCATTCACATACACAATCATAATGAGCAAGTCATTTTATGCACGAATACTGGTTCCAACACGGTATGAAAGCAGTAAATAAATCACTGCTCTCAATATTGTACACAAATAGTCAAAATTGAATACATTCCAACAAAACTATTATTATTTAGGGGACTAATGAGGTGTAAGATAAGATTTACGTCCAACAAGATCTGTGTTTGCTTTATCACGTCAGTTGTGTAATAATGACGTAATGACGTCACGAAAAAACCTCCTATAAATAGTGATTTTGTTAACAATGATTTTTCTAATGCATTTGCCAACTAAGAAAGAAAACACCAAATGAGGTCAAGGCATAGGTATTTTTAGAGCGACGTCATACCTCTCTTATTACAGAGTGGCGCAGAAGTAGGTCAGGCAGAAGGCGCCTATGCGTCAACGCCCTCTAAAACGGCAGAGGGATATTTCGCGGAAATGCCGACAAACCTGTCTATAGCTGGACATACACGTCTACGACGCACACTCGCTTTTGGGACAAATTGATGACTATGATAACTATCCATAAGAGTTGAGTCTTACTGTTAGGAAATCACCATCACATGCCATGCATGCACCCAAAACCCAAACAGCCGGTGAGCTGCTGCACTATATTGTCCATACAGTGACCGTTATAGACAGGTTTGCTTGTATAGCTCTACCAGTGTTTCGTTGATTGAAATAACATCACCTCAAGGAAGCAGGACAGATCGATAACAATTTCACCAATGAGGGTGTGTGTGTGTGTGTGTGTGTGTGTGTGCGCGCGCGCATACCACTAGGTGGCAACCTCGACTCCATCGCATCCCAACCCATACTCCACATGATTTCCTGAAGTAAACAATACCATCTGATTGCAGACCCTCACTCTCCTGTTGTTAGTTACTGTTATGGCATTGTAACCACTTCCAGTTTTTGGATTGCATCCCTAGTTTGTGGGTATGTGCGCGTGTGTGACGGGTGGGGGTGGGGGTGGGTGCAGTGCACACGCGCGCGCGTGCGTGTGTGTGTGTGTGTGTGTGTGTTTGTCGGTCTGTTTACGTGTGGTGCTCCCCATAAAAACTAATCAGATTTGACTCAAATTTTAACACAACAAAGAATTTTATTGTGAAAGCGGATATCCAACATTAGCCGTGATCCAATTTTTGGAAACTATTTAGCTCAAAATTTTTACATAAGAAAGGATGTGGCCATACACTAGGGTTTCACAATTTTGGGCGTAATATGACAAAATGTGGCGAATAGGAAAGATGTACAGTGATAAAAATGGCAGGGCGAGGGCCTGCAATCTCTATCTTGTTATTGTATAAAACCAAAACAAGATAAAATGTACCATTTGCCTTCAACCATAGCAAATACCTCACAAAATGAGACACATTGCTTGTTCATGTCTTTATGCCAAAGCATGTGGGTTGTTTAGAATATTAATAAGAGGCCCAATTGGCCTGTATCGTTTACCTGAAATATCTGCCCACTGACCCAACCGAACAAAACGAGATGACCATTGGAAAAATTTACCAATCAAATTTCTGTGAAGAAAGCTTAGCCAAGTTTTATTAAAATTGGCTCAGTGGTTAATAAGTATGAATTTCTAAGAAATTTGCAGAAAATACAAGATGTCCGGCAAAAACGTTATATTTTGATTGATTCATGGCGGACATGTTTTTTTTACATATACACATATACAATTTTCGGCCCGATCCATTCAGCGGTTCTGGAGAAGTTGTTTTCGCGAAAACTAGATGATCCAAGATGGCGGCCAAACCATTTGATCAATCAAGTTCTCTTGAACAAACTTGGCTTAGCTCTTGCCCTAGATGATGTTTCATGAGTTTTGAATCGATTCCCAAGCAGTTTTGGAGATTTTTAAAGACTTCTACAAATCGGCCAAAATCCAAGATGGCCATCGGCCAAATTGGCCGATCGACTGTTTGACCAAACTTGAATCTCTAGACCCTAAGGATGCTTCCTGCCCAGGCAGTTCTGTTATGGTAACCTGTTGAAAACGCTCTCCATGAGGTTGCCTAAATTTATTTTAGGGGACCTGAACCAGGTTACCATAATCTGTTGATTTTAGTATTGACAGCAATGAGCTTTCTAAGGTTTAGGTTACCATATGTCTCCTTAAAACATATAAGGCAACCTATTATGGGTTACCATTGGAAATATTACAGCACAGGCATGCTGCAGATATAATTGAAATCGACCAAGTGGCTCTTGGGAAGTCATTTAAAGAAAAGGTTGACGGACGGACGGACAGTGGACGGTCGCCACGGCATAAGCTAACTTGGTGATTCCGGCCAGGTGAGCTAATAATTATTTAAAACATGTTTTGTTTATGTTTCAGATGATACTTATGTTCCAGAGTCTTGGGAAAAACACTCATGCTATAAATTCATGATGCTAATTTACCAGCATCTACTTACTGTATCTGATGACATATTTCATTCTGGCATGTTGCTCAAATGCAGTAGCAGTATTCTGCATGTCATTGGTTGAATCTTTAAATCTAGCCTGGATATGGTATTTCAAGGGCATCATAATTTTGCATGACTAAATATTTAGTCAATTTCATAGCAATACAAGTCATTCCAATTCCAGAATTTTAAAAATAGTCTTCTTGGTCTACCAATGGACATTTCTCAGTACCACTGTCTGGGCCGGCTTGAGTGATAAACCGTTAAGTTGGATAAATGTGTGTCACTTTATAGCATTTGTCATGTAGTTGTAATTTAAGATGAACCAAAAAAAATTATAAATTACCATTACCATGCAAAAAATGGCTATGATATTTTCATAAATTACCAACAAATAAACACCCTGGAGATTATATCGCTCACCTGGAACCTCAGTATTTGAATCAGAACACTTGAAAATAAATTTCAAAACACATTTTGGCTGAAAACATACACATTTTGGTCAGAAATGCTAACATTTTTTTCTTGAAATGAGGTAATTTGAGATTAAAACCAAAACATTTGGACAGAGATGTATATATTTTAGCAGCAAATATGGAAATCGTAGGTCACAATGTAACACTTTTGACCAGAAGTTTGAAACTTATGATCAGAATTACAAATTCTGTGCTAGAAATGTGCATAGGATAGTAGAATTATGTAAGGGACATAGGTTTTATCTTTTGAAAATTACAACAGTCTCCAATTACCAGTTCATATAGCATGTGAATTCTGTATTTGATGAATGATACTCATGACCGAGTTAGAAAATCACAATTTTTCATTCATCAAGTACAGAATTCATATTCTGTATAAACTGGTAGATTGAAGACTGGTGTAATTTTAGATTCTTATATCCAATTTTCAGTACTCATTGTGTCTACTGACAAAAATGACTGAGTAAGGCCAGGTACATTAGTGACTGTACACAATATGTGTATTTAGACACTAACCCAAGATTATTTGTTTAATATCTAGGCCATGCAACTCTTTAAACAATATATGCCAGTCTTATTAACTACTGGTTCTGCAACAATTAACCATTTTGAAATCATTGTCATAACTTGACATAATGGTTAAATAAAAACTTCAATCACTAAAACTGAATTTTTTCTTTTTAACTCATTCAATAAATAAAGTATTTGCCTTAAATATGATTATTGATGTAATGAACTGTAATTATCAGAGTGTGTTGTTAATAACAAGTATATATGAGACTTTGAAAACAGTCTTTAGAAACACCGTGGTCACATCCATCACAGGTGTGTGCTTGTCATTCTGAGATTGACTGAGAATGTCTTTTGGGAATTTGGTACCGGTATTACAGATGCTATTCCATTTACTGCATCCAATCATTTAAGAGTGATGAAGAAGAAATCATAAACTGCATCTCATTGCAAGGCCTTCTGATCTGTTACACTAGACATTGATTTGGTGCACACTAATCACCCTGGCACAGGCTGCAAACCAAAGGAAAGTACTTTTGAATCATATAATATATTATTCACCAGTTGGGCGCCCCCCCCCCCCTGGAATTGCAGTCAAAGAGAATGCTATTCTTGGAATCTTATCACTGGAATGATTGGCTCAATCACCAAGCCAGTCATTCCAGTGGTAAGTTGTCAAAAATAGTCTTCTTACTGTCTGTAAATGGAAATTTTCTATGGGGCAATCTATATCCATTCGTAAATCAAGAGAATGCTATTTTTGAAATCTTATCACTGCAATGATGGGCTCAATCACCAAGCCAGTTATTCCAATGTTAAGTTGTCAAAAATAGTCTTCTCATGGTCTGTAAATGGAAATTTTCTAGGTGACAATGTATATCCATTCCCAGACCAAGAGAATGCTATTCTTGGAATCTTATCACTGGAATGATTGGCTCAATCACCAAGCAGTCATTCCAGTGGTAAGTTGTCAAAAATAGTCTTCTCACTGTTTGCAAATGAATATTTTCTATAGAGCAATGTATATCCATCCGCAGACCAAGCGAATGCTATTTTTGAAATCTTTTCACTGCAATGATTGGTTCAGTCACCAAGCCAGTTATTCCAGTGTTAAGTTGTCAAAAATAGTCTTCTCATAGTCTGCAAATGGACATTTTTCTATGGGGCAATGTAAAATCCACTTACAGACCAAGAGAATGCTATTCTTGAAATCTTATCACGGGAATGACTGGCTAAATCATCAAGCCAGTCTGTCATTTCAGTGATAAGTTGTCAAAAATAGTCTTCTCATGGGTCTGCAAATGGATATTTTCTATGGGACAATTTTTTTTATTGACTACATTTACTCATTGCAGGGTACATACATCTTCTGCAGAATGAAATTCCATACTTTTTCTATACCTTTTCCAGACCTAATTAATCAATTTCTAGTCTCATTTTATGTCTCAAATCTGTGTCCATATGAAAGCTGCCAAATTTTTCAGAAAAATTATGAAATTTGTAGCTAAGATCATCAATATTTTGATTATCTATATTATTTTGCAAATGAGAATAACATCTGACAATATTTTAATTTCCCATACATTTTCCAAAGCTGTAGGAGAAAATATTAAATTTTCCATAATTTTCAAGGCCTGAATATATTGGTTTCTTATAATTCCACACTTTTCCCAGACTTTCTGTGTACTTGTGTATGAACCATGCCATTAAAGGGTTAAACCTTTCCCTTGAGGAATATTTTAATTTCAAGGCCATACTGGAAAAACCTAAGTGTGTACACAGGTCTGGCAGTTTGTCTGCCAATAAGTTTGACATTTGCATGATGGAACTTAACAAATTTCATCATTTGTTCCTTTTGACAATTATCTATTGTGGCTATGACAACTGCCCTGCATTCAAAATCCAATATGGCTACCTGATATAAACAATTCAGATTCAGAGTGTATATTGTGCCATGACCTTATTCGACCACAATGATTCTTGTTTTCTTGTTTTAACTCTTTAGCCAGCCAAAAAAACAGCTTCAGCAGTGGTCTTGAGAAATGTGCATTTTCAGACTAAGAGGATTATTTTTGAAAATTACCCCTGGGATGGCTGGCTCAGTAACCGAACCAGTCATTCCAAGATTCAAGATTCAAAATTATTTATTTTCATATAACACATAGATTGTACATTTACACAACAGGCAGTCCACCAAAGGCTGAGCCTATACAGCGGTGGACCCCTTACATTTAACATATAATAAACATATAATTCAGTAATAGTTGGATCATGGGTGAAGATAATATTTACATGTATACATTTAAGACTATAGACAATTAACACGCACGCACGCACGCACGCACGCACGCACACATTGTCATGGGGAAAACACATGCATATCTTGTTTACAATATTATTATTATTATTATTATTATTATTATTATTATTATTATTATTTTTATTGTCATATATAATAATACGGCCTGATTTGTATCAACATTTCTTGGTGCATTATTACTATTATTATTATTATTATTATTATTATTATTATTATTATTATTATTATTATTATTATTATACACAACTGCATCATCCACATAAACAATTACGGATGCATTATTATTATTATTGCAGATGTGTATTTTACATTCTAGTTGTTATCCTGGCAACTGGGTACATACTTGTTTTTGTACTGCCATGGTGGTGACTTCTGCATTCATGTCATTGGTTTGGATTTTTAATATCTTTCTAAGATTATTTTTTTAATATTTTGTTTAAAAGAGCTTTGTGTAAGACTTTGTGTGCGTATATTTATATCTGTGTTGTTCCAGAGTTGTATTGCTTGGTGGGATGGGTTTTGTGTAGCTGTCATTGTTCTGTAATAGGTTTGGTGTAAGTTATTCTTAGTTCGTGTGTTGTGCGAGTGTATATCGGAGTTGTTCCTAAAAAGGTTTGATAATGAGGAGGGTAGATTGCCATTATGGTAGTCCCTTAAGATAGTGTATAGTTGGACAGCTCCAATGTCTTCAAGTTTTAGCATTTTTTCGGTTTTAAAGACATCCTGGCCCTCTGATGGCTGTGCAAATAATTTGATTGCCTGCTTTTCTAGTGATTTTAGATGTGCTAGTTTAGTTTTATGCGTGTTAGTCCATATTACATTGCAATATGTGATATGTGGAAGGATCAGTGTACAATATAGAGTTTTTAGAATATTAGGGGGAAGATATGGCTTAAGTCTGCGCATGATACCGATGTTCTTTGCTACCTTGGATCTCACTATTTCTATATGCTTCTCCCAGGTTAAGCTTTTATCCAGATAGACGCCGAGAAATTTGACATATTATGCTTCGTGAATTTCTTGATTATTTACATGCATTTTGGGGAGAGCTATTTGTTTTAAATTCTTAGATTTTGTGAAAAGTATATAGTTAGTTTTATCGACGTTCAGAGATAATTTATTCACTTTAAACCAGTCTATGATTTTTTTCATTTCATTATTTACATACTTGTATACAGTGTCTATGTCCTTGTGACTACAAAAGGCATTAGTATCATCCGCAAACAATATTAGTGAGAGGTGATTTACATGCTTTGGGTAGGTCATTCATGTATAGTAAAAACAACAGAGGTCCAAGAATTGATCCTTGTGGAACACCACAGACTAATTTCCTGTCTTCTGACATGGCCCCACTGAATTTTACACATTGTGTTCTGTTAGTTAAATAGCTATATATCCAATTCAATGCAATGCCCATAATTCCATAGTGGGCTAGTTTTTAAAGTAATATTTCATGATCAATAGTATGGAATGCTTTGGAGAGGTCCAAGAATACACCTAGAGTGTGTTCATTTCTCTCAAGGGATGTGGTTATTTTTTCAAGCATATCCACAATGGCAAGCATGGTAGAGTGATTTTCTCTGAAGCCGTACTGGGATTCATAGATTATAGAGAAATTATATTCCAGTGTTAAAATTTCAAAAATAATCTCTTGGTCGGCAAAGGGACATTTTCAATGAAAACATGGAATTTATTTTTCAATTTAAGGATTAAAGGGTTAACAGCTATTTTTTCATTAAACCATTGTGAAAGCTTGCAGGATGCGGCAACTATTTTTTAGAGTTTACCACTTGAAGAATTGGCTCGATAACGAAGCCAGTCATTCCAGTGGTAAATTTACAAAAATTGTTGTCTATAATTACTGCAGTGCTGTACCGGTATTCGAAAATTCATTTACCAGAAAAAGAGAATTAACTTGTGTTATTTATGACAAAGGATAAAGGCTAAAATGGCTATAAATAACTGGCTGATTATTTTGAAAACAATTTGACAGTAAAGACCTTAAGGAAGCAACAACACACTCAATCTATTTTCAAAATAATCTGCCAACTATTATCTGTCACCTAGGGCATACACTTGGGCCTTGGCTCGATTCACTATTCATATTCTGACAGTTACTCTGTGCTCCTATAGTGTGGTCATAATAGACAGGCTTTATCGATTAAATTAAATCCTGGATTTGAAGCGTCATTTTAGAGGATGATGGCTCGATTATTTCAAACAACAAAATATTGCCTGTACTTTTAGATCCAGGATGTAGCTTTGACATGTTAGAAGCGAGGCGCCGCCGCGCGGCAGAAGATGAGCTCTATCAGAACAGCGATAGAGATATTCGAAAACTGGTGACTCATTTTGGCAGCTTAAATTACGGTATATAGTGAAGGCAAACCTTTCAGTGATGATCTGTTTGTGTCGATAGCAATGCATTCTGGAAAATGTGCGAAGTTCTGAATTGCACAAAAGAAATAGCTATGAATAAACAGATCTACTCGCCGTGTACGCTGGAAAAGGCGATTCTGAACGTGATGTTCTGAGTTAGACGTTTTCGTCTAACTTAGGCGTGGGTCTCAGCACGCGTAAGTTACGACCATATTTACGCGCGTATTTTGTCGTGTTACCGACGTCCCTCGATGTCTCCGACCGTGTTACTCTTCGCCGGTTGCGCAGTGTGTGCATGGTTGATAATTGCCAGGAGATTTTCATACTCATTGCTGAGTGATTGAACATATCAGAGGAAATCTTCATCAATTAGAAGATTTTACACATCGAGTGTGCAATACATGTTCGATAGCAAACAACGTTGATACAAGTTGTTTATTCATATTAATGTTAAGTGATGTGGTGATGCCAATAAAACGCCGAATAGCAAGAAAACATCTAGGCGTACTTATCGACTCTACCTGCACAAACTGTGTTCCTTCGCGAACACATGAAGACAGTAACTATCAGCCAGCTATTTGGAAAATAACCCATGTACCAAATGCGTAGTTGGAATAATAGCCGGACTGTAGAGATAAGCAAAGACTGAAACCAAAGCGGCGTTAGGAGATACTGGCCCTAATTAAAGGAAATGACCAGGGAACTAACAAATGCTCTAGGATGATAACTCTATATAATAATCAACCTATAAGCACCAGTAAAAAGTAGAAATAAATGAGAATAATCTAAAAAAGCAGCGTAATTCCAATTATCTCACTCCCGAGAGAACCAATTAGTGACGCGTCTGGTCCTATGCGCTCTGGTGCATGCCCATTGTAAAGTGTACAATGTTGTCCGTATGGATAATTAGGATTTAGGCATATTGTGGTCTATGGACGAGGAGCAGGCAACCATAAATTACGCATTCGTTATAACTGTTACTTCACTGATCCGTTGGCTCTAATTTAATGTAATCTTTGACAATGATTTATGCACCATATTGTTTCACCATCTTCCAGGTTTATCGTATTTCTGCACACACCATTGCAATGACCACACCCAGTAGAATAATCAAGCACCCTCCTCCTGCAAGAACATTGTCTGCTGCTACATACCATTTTACAGTTACACATAACCACCTCTAGCCGTTCTATTGCGGGTGCTTCCTTGCCTGTTATGATTGGCAGGTCACTCCTATGCTGTTCATACTATCCCCAGCCCTCTGGTTTCAAATGCTCTTCACATGCCACTCATGAGCATACTGTGGAATTTGACATCTGCTGATGTTGGGGAGCACCTCTGGCTTCACATATGACGACTGCCTATCTTCTGGTGGAAGCGTTGCACTTTGAGGAATTCTAGTTTGCAACCAGATTGACCTTTGCGCAATGACACTATGGCATCCTCCCCTGCTGCTATGACATGTTTTGTGCTGTTTGCTTCTCTAAATATTTCTGCGTATTCATGAAACACTTGCCTGATGTGCATCGGCTGCAATACAACGCCCTTTCCCAATTCACACGCACGCACGCACGCACGCACGCACGCACGCACGCACGCACGCACACACGTATGAGCTCTCAAGTAAAATTGATTTGAAGCTTTCAGGATTCGGGTTGACTAAATGACCGGTTGGAAAATTTCGACACCATTTTGAAAAGACGGCTTCTGTTACCAAGAAAGCACGTATTGATTTTATTGCCATTGATGTTTTTCAAAAAATCTCTGCATAAGTTCTCAATATAAATCAGTTTAAGCAAATGGTGGGGACCCTCGAAGGTCTAGTGTCCTCAAAAATTGTTCATGGTGAAATTGCCGTCACAATGATTTATGCATAGGGTGGTCCTTTAAAGAACATGGCACAAAGTTGCAAGTTGGTTAAATAAATGTAGGTGTTAGCACTTGGTTCACACCCCGTTCTACAAAAAGGCACATGTTTTGACGCGGCAGATGTTTGGTTGATTAACTTGTCAGGACTTTCGGTCTATACATGATAAAGGGTCTGTCTTTTATGGTCGATGTGCAGTGACGCACGACTCCATTTGTAAACAGATTATAGACAAATAATAGCAACATTGACTTACACGTCTTAACTTGAAGGCCTAACTAATCAACATGGGTCTAAATAAACTGCCGCTTACGAACTATGCTTGAACGGTACACGGTACTAAAATTTAAAATTTAAACTATCTTATTTGCTAATCGGCAAAGGGAATTTTGCAAAATATACAATAATGCACCTGTTATCCGCCGACACAGTTACTCACTGATTGGCGGGCATACAAACAAAGCGCATAATTATTCTATCAAGTGAGTTCGTTATAATTTTGACGGGCTGTAAACATACTTGACGAATTACAATAGGCATAGCCAACACTTATAAAAGTGTGCACCACTACCGCTCTTTGGCAATGCTGATAAATTAAAATGTATTTGATCAAATATGTTTACAAAAACACGCCATAGGTTTGCGTAAAACATGTCACAACATAGCATGTATTTACTGATACGCCCATTGAAGCGAAGGCGCCCATGAGAGAAGCTATTATATAGGCCATCATGATCAAATGAAATACAGTTTAACAAGGATATAGACGTACGTAGTTTATTGACTTTCTCCCTTTCAGATATCAGTCTTGCTCTATCCGTGGACCAGCATAATAGAGGACCCATTAAAAAATATGCCCCGCCCATTTCTAGTTAAGCACCACCCACTTTGTATGCACATTTGAATCGATTTTAACGCTTTGAACCACGGATTCCCAGAATCCCAATGAACCTTTCCGTCTTTAGCAATGCCCCGCCCATCTCTAGTTACGCTCCACCCACAACTCGCTCGTGTTGGGATCGCTCGATCTCTGAACTCCCTGACTATCAATTTCCAGAAAACTATGCAGGTAAGCTGTTGAATATTTTGAAACTAATTTGACTGGGCGCTTTTGCTGCCTGTGGAAGCAACAGCGGCCAGTTAAATTAGTTTCAAAATATTTAACAGCATGTTTATTAAAAAGAGACATGCAATTCTTACAACGTGTCGGACTATTAAGAGTTAAAGACCATGTAGACTCATTTATGACGTAATTATACACGCCGCTTAGCTGATTATGACGTCATTACGCTGGAAAGGTACATTTCAAGGTAGATATAGACCATACAGGTAAGCAGTTGAATATTTTAATCTAATCTGGCTGCCATGGACAGCAACATCTCCAAGTCATATTAGATTCAAAACAGTAAACAGAATGTTTCTTATATTGTAAACTACTCAAAGACATACAGTTCAGACACTTTCCTGACGGACAAATGGCACCCTTTGACGGACTTACGGCATTTTGATTGCAACATCATCTAACAAGTGATCTAACAAGTGATGTATTTTAATTATCCCGTCATATATACTTGAGTGACAGATCGGGCCACTCCATTAGACATGACAGAATGTAGACGGAAACATACAACCCTACAGATAGACATGGTTCTTAGTGCATATAGGCCTACAACACGTTTGTCACAGGAAACGCCACGCCCCCAGGTAGTCACATTTGTCACAGGAAACGCCCGTTTTCGTCGCGTGATCGTGGTTCATTAAGCTAGATGGTTCTTGTACCACATGTTTTATAGCGTTAGCATTCTGTGACGATGGAAGGTGATTTACGCCCTGTGCAGGTCGCATGACAGCATGGAGTCGTAGTCAGCCAGGCAGCGTAACGTGAAAATAGAGTTTACATAATAACGTATCCCTCATGAAACAAGATATTATTAGTCTATATTTGTGTATTTATATCCAGAAAGCGTCGAATTTAAGGCGGATATATTTTTGCAGCATTATTAGCTTACGCCTAATAGGCCTATATATTTATTTAACAATCTATTTTTTAATGAAAATACTGAAAACACCCATGTGTAAGACCAGCTTCTTGAAGACTGGTGTAGTTTGTTGCAATTATAAAATATGTGTAGTTAACTTTATCAAAACTGTAAGGTTATAGAATGCAGAGGTGGTGGTGATTGCAGGTTTGGTGTTGGCGTGGGTGGTCACAGGTGTGTTGAAAGAAGCCATACGTCTATATTATAGGCTCTGTAGTCTATATTGCACTTGCATATTTACACTTTCACCGTTAGATAGGTAAAACTACACATTTCTCAACTTTATAAATGTACATTATCTCCGTCTTGAACGATAGGCCCTACGGCCGAATAATCCTCCTACTAATGATCATCGGGGCTTATTCGCGAGACGATATATAGTTCGCTTATAAAAAGTATGGCTACAGTCTCGCACAAGAAACACTAACAACAGCCATCATGTCAAATACATGTAGTGTTATAATATGTCAATATTAATGAAATTAACGTAACAGCTACTTTCCTTTCTCATCTAAAGCTTTGTTCAATTCATGAAGGCTAACTAGGCCCTGTCAGTGAAACGTTCCCTTGGCGTGATCGTATCATGAAAGGGCTTACTACGAGCCACTGAATTGCAAATGTGTACCTATAAGAATGCAAGAGGACTCGATAAATCTGTCATTCAAAAGTGAAAATTATTGACTGAAAACGAACAGCAGTTTTATCAAGAAGTTTGCGACGGTGGCGACAAGACGGACACGTCAGCAAAGGTATGTTCACAGTTACTTATATTTTTATAGTGTCCGTAAATACCTGTCTTTAGCGATCACATTAGATGAGGTTCTAGACATGAGTAGATATAGTTCCTTAATAAACATCAGCTGCCATAATGCATATATTTTGGAAGCCACAAGATGGTGGCTCTTTAAGACATGTGACCACGCGGCTACACGCGACCACACGATGACATGTCTTATCGAACCACCGCCGCGTGGTCCCAAATACGGGTAGTATATGGGAGCAGATTTGAGACTTATTATCCGTGTATCCATCTCTACACTATGTATGGCTGTAAAGATGCGATGCCTTATACACTGGTCCTCGTCACCTGGCAAAAGGAAGCGTCGTATCTACGGTATGGGCAGAAAATAACATGCCCTACTCAGCTTATGTAGCGTGGTAGTTATTTATTTATTTCATTATCTTTTTATTGCACGCTTCTATTTATTGCTGGCTAGAATTACCTATAGGCGCGGACATTTCGCGCAGGGGATTGTGGGGCTGTGCCTCGCGAGATCTCCATCGATACGAGATCTAATAATTCTCGGCGCGAAGACACGGCTTTATTTTTAGATTGCTGGATATCTCATAATTATTATCTTCATGCACGTGATTCATGGCGAGTTCTCTAATTTGTTCTGGTCCGACTGTAATAGAGTTTGCGCGGCGATGGACGCTTAATTATTTTAATAAACAGCCAACAGAACTTATATGTCCACTTTAGCTCTCTATCAAACTGACCACAAATGGCTTCTTGTGGTGATGGTGAGAAATGTCCATTTGCATTAGCTACTCACCGGAGAACTTGTTTTGAAAGTTTACCACTGGAATGACTGGTTGGATAACCGATCCTATAATTCCAGTAGTAAATTGCAAAAGAAAAACCACAATGGTCTCTTGGGCGGCAATTAGACATAGGACATTTTCTATGATAATGGATTTTTCTGTATATGACGTCATAATTATTTAGGTCAGATGTAGCTGGCCGTCACAATCAAAATGTGTAATGAATGACGTATCTAGCTCCACCAGGAACATTGAATAGCCAGTCAAGTATGTGAATTGTCTTTACTATTTAATCAACATGCTGTTGAATATTTTGAAACTAATTTGACTAGACGCTGTTCGAATTGTATGTCTTTGCTATTTATTCAACAGCCATTTTCTATGATAATGGCTGAGTTCGATCTGTAACTGAAGGATATGACGTCATAATCAATTACTTCATATACAGACTGACCTCACAATCCAAAATGCGTAAATAAATGGCGTATCGAGCTCAGCCATGCACATTGAATAGTCCGGCAAGTGTACAAATTGTATGTCTTTACTGTTTAATCAACATCGTGTTGAATATTTTGAAACTAATTTGACCTGGCATTGTTGCGGCCAGAGGCAGCAAACCTTTAACAGCACCCAGTCAAATTAGTTTCAAAATAGTCATCAGCTTACCTGTATAGTTATATAGTTACCTTGAAATTGGAAGTCTGGGAATTGATTATTCAGCATATATATATATATATATATATATATATATATATATATATATATATATATATATATATATATATATATATATATATATATATATATATATATATATATATATATACACATCGATTCCAACACGCAAAAAGGAAATAGGTGTGGCATACCTAGAAATGGATCTCTCTATTGAAATTATCATGAGCAAATTGAGCATTACATGGCTAATACCACTTGGTAATGCGTGGCCCACACAATATGGACCACTTGTATTAAGAGACCACCCATATTTATAGGTCACATATTTTAACAAGGCCAATCATAGATTGTTGCCCTGAATACAATGTACTCGTCCTCTGACGGAGGGAGGATAATTAATACCACTTGCTAATGGACATTTTCATGTTGTCTATCGATCATATTACGTCATATGATGTCATAATCAACGACGTGACGTAAATGATGACGTCATAATCATGACGTCATGACTGACTCGATTTCGTCCGTCTTAAATGCTTAATAGTCCGACATGCTGTACGAATTGTATGTCTGCTATTTACAAAACATGCTGGTGAATATTTTGAAACTAATTTGACTGGGCGATGTTACTGCCACAAGCAGCAGCAGCACCCAGTCAAATTGGTTTCAAAATAGTCAACACCTTACCTGTATAGTTTTCTGGAAATTGATAGTCAAGAAGCTCAGAGATCCATCGATATCAACACGAGTGCGGTATTAATGTATTAATATACCATCCGGATTCAGTGACCGATTGACTAACGTTAGGCCTATGGAAGTCATTTCAAGCAACCGCCACCAAGATGTGACTTACTTGGGCAGAATTGTGTGTTTTTCTAACAAAATCCTTTAGAATGTTTAACACCGAAATTTCAATATCTCAGATAAAGACAACTATACGAATCTCTTTTTAATACTTTGACTGGTAGCCCACCCTACCCTACCCACCTACTTGTAGCTATCATATACCTGTATTCAGTATTGCAACGACAATGACTGCCCATGTAAGCCTATCAGCTTCTCTTAATGTATTTTAACCCTTTCATGAGGAGGCCGCCAAAACCGCTACAGTGATCTTGAGGATGTTAATTTGCAGGTCAAGAGATCTTTTTTGAAAATTCACCACTGAAATGACTGGCTCGATAGTTGAGCCGGTCATTCCAATAGCAACTCTTCAAACCAGTCGTCTATTGGCCTGCAAATAGGCACTCGATGACCAAATATCTTTTTTTCATATTCTTGACTCAATTTAGGTAACACAGGGTTAATAAATTATGAGGACGACGATGATGTACCATGTATGTTTAACCTTTCCCGTATTGTATTATAGTATGATTCACATTTGTTGCATTCGAGATAGGGTAAAAATTACAGACTTGTTACATACCGTCTTTGGCGTACTATGTGTGTGGTAAATTTCAAAAGAAAAACATACATAATAATATCGTAGAGGGCGAAAAAGTAGACAGAGTTCGCTAACAATAATGGATCCATCTAAAAATAAAGGCTTGGCTTCTTCGAAACTACACCTCTAATGTAATGACCGGTCATCTTCTTACGTTATCACAATGACTAGACTGTTAGACAGACTCAACTTCGGATACCAGACAGACCGGGACCCAGTCTATCTCCGTAGCAGACTGTAAAAACAAGACTGGATCGTGAAATCGGTACGTCAATGGCTACTCAATAGGCCCCTACATACGAGATACATTTCTCGATCTCGTATCGAAAGAGAACTCGCGGGATACGAATGAATAATGGATGTGTGATTATCAGTAGTATCCTTTTGTCTTTAATCCATCCGTGGGAATAAATCCATGTAGGGCTAATGCAATTATGTAGCAGTATTGATAGACTACCAATGTTCCAAATTTCCAGTCAAAACTGCTGTCAATAATATTGTAGCAGATTGTTGAATACAGAAATCAACCGAAAGTGTAGGCCTATGCATGTGCTAAGTTAAGAAGGTCTACAGGAAATTCGGCCACATAATTTCAAACATAGTTAGATAGGTATATCAATACGCTAGTGAATTAATGGATTGAGGTTAAAACATTTTTTACCATGAAGTAATTTCGTAGTGCACAATTTCATACCGAAAATTTGCTAAATCTCCGGTGATTCACAGTTTTCAGTGCCCTATTGTCTGTAGTATGTTTAGCCCCATAATTTCACCTACATAGACTTGAGCCTTAATATACTAGGTATATTCTGAATCTAACAATTTCTAGATGAAATAATTTTATTAGGCAAAAATTGGCTTAAATGTTGGGGATTTCGTGCTTTTCGGTGCCCTACTGTCTGTATGTAATATGGTCGGCTCCAGAACTTCGCTCACATAGATATAGAGGGATTTGAATACGATAGTTATATTGGGAATTTAAAAAAATTCGACCGTGAAGTAATTTCGTAGTATGCGATTTCATCGCGTAAATTCGTTTCGATTTTGGCAGATCTGCGGGTTTTCAATGTCCTACTATTACCTGTCTGCAATAGGTTTGGCCACATAATTTCACCGATATGGTTAGATAGCGATATGAACACGCTAATGAATCTTGAGTTTTCTACCACGTAGTAATTTCGGAATATTCAATTTAGTAGCCACGGACAGTTGTCAAATGCCAACAATTTACTATATTCGGTATCAGAATGTCTGTTCTCGATTTGTAATAATTCTTTTTATATATGGATGTATATAACTCAATATGAGCTAGTGCTTTTGCACAATTCTACCATCAAGTAATCTCATCGTAGGTAGGTACATATTCGCCGTGTGGCCCCATTTTAATATGGTTGGTTCACATTCACCATATTCAGATAGGTGTCGGTATGTCCTGACATATCGCTCATAATGGGTTCGGCCCCAGAATGTCACCCATATTGAAGATTTCTGATGTCTATCCTGTTTCTATGCTACGTACACGTTTTTATGAGATATACTTGACTATGAAGTTTCTTCCGTTTTGGGTAAGGTTTGTGTGTACGGTTGCTGCGACATCCCACCTTACCGAGAACGAAAGAAATAGATATCAGCTCGCCTCCTTTATAGATGAACTTTAACGATACTTATATTTGATATCCGGACCTGATCTGACTGACTACTAGAACTTGCAGGTAAGCTACAGTGATCTTCCATAGTCTCCAGAGTCAACAACAAACTATGTGTCAAACTTTTGCCTTGTATTAATATCACAAGGTGATAGTTTTATTCGCTAACTTAACTGTATAATAAACTTACAAAGTCGGTAACTTTTACTGTTACCAGTTTACGTATTTATGATTCGCTGACTTAACTGTATAGTAAATCTATAAAGTCGATAACTTTTACTGTTACCAGTTTACGTATTTGCGACGCATTAATTTCAATGTTTCCTAACCTTTCACAATGAACTAGTATTACTCCCAGCTACTCTGGTTTGCTATACTATTCAAGCTGGCTCTTGCCTACTGAAAATACATTCAGCAAGAACTTTATTGCAAGGTACGAGGTGGACCGGACCCCGAACTAAAGTTAAAGTCCTGTTTATATACCATTTTTGTTTCTATTCTCCCTCCATCTTGGTTTCGTACCGCCGGAGGTTGTTCTGATTCTCATTGGATTATGACATCACTTTGACCAATCAAAACTCCCACCCTCCTGACTGGGGATGACGCCTTTTACCCAGCGCGTTTGGGATTCCTGTTGGATTAGCACATCATTTCTGACAAATGACTTGCCACAAATGACGGATGCTTATTTGATAGCAAGGCCTATTGGTGAATTAGCTTGCCTCTAATTGCTACGTTTTCGATAGTAATTTTCGGTCGTGCCCTTTAGTGCCTACAGGAAGCCACTATGTCCATGTCCTGTCTATTGCCTATTAGTCGTCAAATTGTAGAATGCTAGAGTTAATCAGTACACTAGTTACCATTGCACCCAGCTGCCTCCACTTATCTGGCCATGAGAATTCGTGGGAACACAGACCGCTACGTAATTAACTCAGTACGTTTGTCATATCTAATTCCTTAATTGACTCCAACATTTCAAACTGGTGCTAATCATCAAAGTCATACTCGATTCACAGCTGCCTCCACTTATCTGGCCACAAGCATTCGTGGGAACCACAGACCGCTACGTAATTAACTAAGTCCGTTTGTCATATTTATTTCCTTAATTGACTCCAACATTCCAAACTGGTGCTAATCATCAAAGGTCATACTCGATTCAGTTTCTGCGGCTTGTACCCGCGCATTAACCGACGTATCCATTGTCAGTCATCCAGTGCTGATAATATATATCTAAATAATAAGATGCTATAGTTGATGCTCATGCATTCAATCATACACGGTGACATAGTCTTTTAGCTTATCTGGTGTTCAAACATGTAATTTCACTGAGGTCTTATACTCGCAAATATAAGATGTGCGCAGGGTCATGACTCCCTACGTACAGTCCGATATCTACACATGCCCCTCAACCGAAGTTAATTAACCATCTCTCTAGGCCTACAGAGAGTGACAATTAACTCGTTGTGCACTATCAACAACCTAAACCACGCCCTACCAGAGTCCTCCAGACTACGTCACAATAATAACTACATCATTACGTACTCCAACAACAGTAATTAAACATGTCAGGGTAACAGAATATCATGCGCAATGACCATCCCCGGAAACACATTAATAGCATCATTAAATATAATGGTATAATATGCTTAATATAATAACAGCAATAATATCTTGAAGCCACAGTGCAAATACCATTACAAATCATGTGCAATTATTACTAGAATAGTATAAAGTCAATCTTCTACCCTGCGTGTCCCATACACAGCATATGAAATTAACGAAAATGTCATTGGGATGATTCCAATCGGTCACTAAGATCCACGTTAGGAGGTTCACCAATGTCACCATACCGCTCCACGTCAATCCAGTGGTCAGCCGTCGGGTCGATCTCAGTCCTGGCAATAGCGTTAGGCGACGACCCGGCCAACATCTCCACCATTACCGGCAGGGCTGCAGTTCCCCGCGGGGGCGGAGGATGAATCTGACGTGGCGCACTACTATGGGCCGCAGGTGGCTTGCATTTAACACAAATCCACATGCGTCGTAAGACGCCACATTTATACAAAATAAACACTACAACAATTATCACAACGAAGGAGCCCATCGCATATGATACAAAAGAGCGTACTCCAATGCCATCGACCATCACTGGGTCGATCGCGGATAGCGGTGCTAGCGGCACGTACTTGGACTTTTGTAAATGGTTCCAGGGTTGCATTTTTAAATGATTCACAATCATGGATTGGTTAAGAACTCTGGTCACATCCAAATGGGGCATCTCAATGGCCAGGCTAACCCGAGTGTACGTCCGACTGTAAGACGCAACAGGCTCGAATCGCCAGCCCTTCCCGCTATAACCACATTCACCAGACATTAAAGCATACACTCCATTACTCACCACACACCGGTCGGTCAGTCGTCCGTCGCAGTGTATATCTATTGTTTCGCCGAACGTTTGCAATACAACGCCTATTTTCTTATGGGTAAACAATTTACTAGCGGTTACGTTGGATTCCGACAGATGAATGCTACACGTACTATCCGTGGTGTTCGTTAACAGGCTCACTATGCAGGGCACATGGGTCTTATCGACCCTTAGCTGACCCTGACACACTCTAGGACCGGTACCGCGACACCCAGATGCAGTGAAGTACCATCCAGTCTTCGTATCAAGACCGATGCTAGTCCGGCCCACCTCTACTTGCATGTAATACCCCATGGTGGCCAACGGTTCGGGCCACGCATGCAGACCGTACTCTATGTACCTACCCTCGTCGATTAACGGTAACGTCGCTATGTAGTGCAACATATTGTCGTCCCTCCATAATGGGTAAACCACCATATTCCGGTAGTACCACTGGTATGGACGTATCAGCTGGTTCCCCACTCCGACATGTTTCGATACCGATGTCAGGTCAGTGGGACTGAATAGTTCCTCGGTCAGTCTTCCTAACTCCAGAGACGCGGTCCGTCTATGGAATTGCTCGGCCGTCTTTTGGTAGTCATAGACCACATATTCGGCTGAGTCTACTATATGCCCGAGGCGCACCAGGGCGTATATTTCGTTTTGTCGTCTTTCCTGTATACGTAATACTTTGCTCATGTTGCCGGTCCCCTCGACCAGACTGTCCCCGAGCTCGTTGATGCGGTCCGTGTTCATGTTAATGTCATGGAACGCCAATTTCACATGAGATGCTAACTCGTTCGTGAAATGTACTATCCTATCCACGTTATTCATCGCCTTTCTTACTACATCTCGGATAGCATCTATATCACCGGACGTAGCAGTTCCGAACAGGGACGAGGCAATGTCCCCTATGAAATTAAACAATCCCCGTTTCTGTCGGGTCTGGGTTCTATGTACCATTGTTTGTTGAGTTCTTAGAGCGATTCTTCGCGCTCCGTATATCCTGTGTTGCAGGCCGAATATATCCTCCTTGTTTATGAAAGAGGTCCTGTTACTGAAATCCGCAACAAGGTCAATGATTTGGGCCAACCGTCCTAGAAACTCCTTCGGCAAATACGGATGGTCAATCGACACTACCACTGTCCATTCTGCCCTTATAACAGATATGGTTTCAGGTTTGGTGATCATGACACCGTTTGGTAATCAATACACGCTAGAATCCTTACATACACTAGAGATACTGGCTGCTTTATTTACCAACGCAACTAACACCACCACTAACTGAAAGGAATACATGATGCTACACTCACCGCGATGTTTACTGGTACAAAGTATTAGCCAACAACAAAACACACAAGAAAATGATAGCTATCTGCGACTATGTCGCATTATAACAGCATATATACGATCGATGAAGTCATCGTATAGGGCGCGGTCAAACGCGCCAATCCTGAGTCACTTGTTGTTGAGCTCGACATCAGGTGCATGACTGCGCTTGCGCAGAAAGTAACGAGGCGCTGGCTGCGTTTCCATTGGTTCCGGCACATCCTCGGGTACCGCCTCCAAGGTGTCCATCACTACAGTCTGAGGAGTCACGTGAGTTTCCATCGGTGACTCATGGTTTCGCGTCTCACTCGGACCCGGTTGACTGATGTTATTATCAACCATCCTACCCCTCTTGCTCACCCTTGGCTCATCATCAGAAGCTGGTCGCTTCCCACGAGCTCTCTGACCAAGGGTTGCCTTAGGGTCGGGTTTTGGCCCTTCTTCGGACCTTGGGAGCATCATCATCCCTGGATGATGGCTATCTTTCGTACCCTTCGCAGGGTTACGAACAGGGCGTGGCCATACCTTGTCCCAGCACATTTCCGAGTCGACTACGCGTAACTTAGATATATTCAGTACACGCACCTTCCCAGACCTTTGATGCCGGACATGAGCCACTGGCCCATTGATCTTAGATCTCATATTCGGGGTCACTGTGAGAGGTCAACTTCATGCGTTCCTCCGCCTTTATGACCACCGAATCACCCACCTTATATACACCAGCGTTTGCACGCTTGTCAATCTGCTCACGGTGGAACTCACGAGACCTAGCCGTTTCCATACGAGCACGCAGTAAGGCATTGTTGAGACAGGTCAGTCTCTCACCTAAATCCTGCGATGCGTCTATTGGAATAGCAAACGGAAGTCTTACCCGTCGACTGTACGTCAGATAAAATGGCGTGTATCCTGTCGTGGAATGACGAGTATTGCGATACGCGGTTAACGCCGCACCCAATTCATCCTCCCATGTACGAGAAGCATTGTTAACCCCTTTCTGGATTAAGTCCTTACGGGTGCGATTAAACCTCTCGGTACGCCCATTAGTTTGTGGGTGGTAGGGACTCGACCTTCTATGATCGATCCCATGTTCACGGAATCTCTCCTCCAGAGATTTAGAACAAAATTCTTTGCCCTGATCGGTTATCACGATCTCAGGGACACCATGACGAGCGACGTATTCATTGAAGAACTTGTCCTCAACATTCTGAGACGTCTTAGCCAGAATCGGATACGCTTCTGCCCACGCAGAACAGTGATCGACTATCGTCATGATATACACATTACCTTTACTTGACTCTAACAGTGGACCTATCCAATCCATGCCGATTATCTGACTCGGATAATTGGCCATGGGCATCTCACTGTACCTCGGTCGAGTCGTGACAGGTCGGTTAACCTGGCACGTCGTACACGTCTCTAGCATACATACCACGTCTTTCCTCAAAGACGTCAATACAAACGAATCTCTTACCATACCGATGGTCTTCTGCAGACCTTGGTGACCGGCTCGTTCATGAGCCATCCGGAGCACTTTCTCATGGAACAGGGTAGGTAACATGATTCTGGGGTACTCAGCGTCCAACGCTGAATGCGTAATTAATGAATATAATATACCGTTCTTGACCATATACTCCTCCAGGGTGTTCTTAAACAACTCCGGGTATTCCTTGGTCTGTTCGGCACACAAATCGTCGTAGGGAATGTCAAATACCTCCAGAGGGACATGCGGTAACGCACCCTCGTCTACATCCGGTATGACAAAATCGCCTGTGTCTAAGGTGGCGATCTCCACTGGACGACGTAACCTGGACAACATGTCCACTCGAATATTCTTCGAGCCTTGGATGTATTCAATCTTACATCCGTACTCGGCAATCAGCACCGCCCAGTGCTGCACTTTCGTGTTTTTAACCTCTCCCACAAACAAACTCTTTAGGTGTTTGTGGTCAGTATACACGGTGAACTGCGCGCCAAATAAATAAGGCCTAAGCTTCTTCAATGCGTATATCACAGCATAAGCTTCCTTCTCTATTACAGGCCAGTTCAGCTGACTGTCCTTCAGGGTAGAGCTTACATACTGTATCACCCTTTCTATACCCTTATCATCTACCTGTACCAATATCGCACCTATCGCATAGCTAGACGCATCAGTATAAAGCTTATACGGAGAATTTAAATTTGGATAGGTGAGAACCATCTCACTACACAGCAAGTTTTGTAATTTCTTAAATGCTTGCTGTTCCTCCTTACCCCATTCAAAACGTTTATATTTCTTAGTCAATTCTATCAAAGGCTTAGCAATTTCGGCATAGCCTTGCACACAAGAGCGGTAATAACCTGTAGCTCCAAGGAAACTTCTCACCTCATCCACATCGCGTGGCAGTGACATTTCTCTTATGACCTTGACCTTCTGAACCTGAGGAGCCACCCCTTGTGCCGAAACACGATACCCCAACAAGTCCACAGACTTACGGGCAAATTCGCATTTCTTTTTCTTAACCTGCAAATTATACTCTTGAATCCTACGCATAACTGTACGCAAATGATGTGCATGTTCAGCCGGGTTTCTTGAATATACGACTACATCATCAACGAAAACATGCAAATATTTTCCCACGAATTCTCGGAAAATATCGTTCATTGCCCTCGGAAATATGGCACCTGAGTTGCAAAAACCAAAAGGCATACGAACAAAGTCGAACAAACCTTCACTGCAAACGAACGCTGTTTTCTCTATGTCTTGGCTGTCCATTGGTATCTGCCAATAGCCAGACTTCAAGTCCATAGTCGAAAATATCGTTGCGCCGTGCATCGAGTAAAAAATATCTGTTATATTCGGCAATGGATAACTGTCTTTACGACATACAGAATTCAACTTCCTGTAGTCAACACAAAATCTCATGTCCCCGCCCTTCTTAGGGACTAACATAATGGGCGACGCCCAGGGCGATGACGACGGTCTTATGACGCCCGCTGCCAGCATTTCAGCCACTTGATTCTTGACTACATATTGCTTGGCAAGCGGTAGATGGTAGGCTTTCTGCCTTATAGGAAACGCATCTCCTGTTGGTACCGTACACTTCACTTTGGGGACCAATCCTAAAGTGTTTGGACGAGCCATATCAAAGTTATCCGCAAAGTCCTCAAGCACTTTGTCGACAGCTTTATATCCGGTCGTTTCCTTGCAACTCTCATACACATAATCTATTTGCTCCCTATAGGGGTATCTAAAGGGATATACCTGGCCAAACCATACTAGTACTTTGGCCTGATAATCAATCTTCGCATTTCCCAAGTGCAAAGCATCTGCACCAAGCAAACATTCATGCCGCATTCTTGCTACTACCGTACTCGGAATAGGATGGGCGTTACTGAATTTTACCTGGGTTTCCCCCAAGAGTTCTATTGGGGAACCATTTACTGCCAAGAGCATCTTCGCTCTTTTCAATGGCCTAGCATTCAACATGCTACGCCATATATCCTTGCGAATCAAGGATGTACTAGCACCAGTATCCACTAAGGCATGCAAGTACTCACCCTGATCCGTTAGACCGTTTTTATCCATTTTCAGATGGATTAGAAACCGCTCGGTCGGTGAACTCACCAACGGGCTCCTCCGTCGTCGTTTGACGGACTCCTCCGTCCACCAACTACCTCGGCATAACTGTTTTGACAGGAGGGTGAGTCCTGTCCGATACCGTATGAATAACGGCCATGCTCATCCGTCCCTTCACCGGTCAACACGAATCCATCGCGGTCCTCATATTCGTCATTACTTCTTAAACGATTGTTTATGTCCTTTCTGACATTCCTGGAACAGTCGCGCGGTGTGATAGTTCTTTCCTGCTGTCGTCGGTCGACGACGTCAATGTCGAGATTATCGTCGGTGCGAGGACGCTTGATCGCCCGGCGGCTGGTTGGACCCTTTTGTTGGGTCCATGCAGGACCGTTCTGCGGCGGATGTTCGTACTGTGGGCAGTCTCTCACGTAGTGGCCGTCTTTGCCACACCCGAAACATCTTACCGTTATGGCAGGAGTCGTCTTCCGTTTCATATACGCCCCAAAACAATTCTGGGCCATGTGTCCCTCTCTCCCGCACTGGGAACAGGTCATCGGCGGCGCCCGTCGTGGTTGTCGGGGTCGCTGGGCAGCCTGTCTGCCGACGTTCTCCCTCGGCTGTACCGCTTGATGACAGTCACTTTTGTAATGGCCGACCCGGCCACAATTATAGCAGGTAATGTGCTGCAAGTCTCGTCCCGTTCTGACTGGTCGGGTGAGGGTGGGGCGTGTTGCTTTGCCTGCGGGGCTGTCTTCTTCGTGAGCTGGGCGGCCCCAGCCACCGGCTTCTGCTGCTGTAGCTGCATGTCACCGACGAAGCCACAGCATCGCTCAATCATCTTGCTCTGTTGTGCAATCTGTTTTTTTAATGTTCCCACCACGCTCCAGACCTCTTTTTCCTCGTCTGGTCCTAACATATTCACCTCCATGCTCTCCTCCTGGCGCTCCTCTATTTTCATTGCTCGGAGCAGGTCGTCACAGGTGTCTTCCTCCTCCGCAATCTCAATAGCGCAGGCCAGGGTGGTGGCCTTCTTTCGGACAATTCTCTTGCTGAGATGGTGGTCGGATAGTCCCTTGAGGTAAATTCCCATCACGGTCCGACGGTTGTCGGCATTCTCGACAGGGTATGCTCTAGCGCTCATCTCTCTAAACCGCCTGTTGAAGGTGATGACAGTTTCATTCCGCCGTTGCCTCACCCCCTCTAAATCATACTTTATACGTTCGCCTTCGTTGGCTGATATGAAGTTTACCATGATATAATCATGGAACTCATCAAATGTGACGTCTTCCCTGATCTTGCCCACTAGGAACCCATCTATGGCTCTGGACAATTGCCCTCGTGCTGCTCGGGTGATGACGTAGGCTGGTATGCCCTCTAGCCATCCCTCATTAGCAACCCATGCTCGCCGGGTCTCATCGAGGAAGGTTCTCACCTCCTCCGGCACTACTCCGTCACAGGGCTGTATGCGGTAGATCGTGTCCCGGATCTCCCTCCGGTACACCCACTCGCTTTCCCGACGGTTACTGCTTTCAACAATGGCTCCCGCCATTGCTACGCCCATCGTCTGCATGGCGGCTATGGTCTCGGGTCTAAGCTGGGGTTGCAGTGGTACCTCCATGGGTGGCAGGGCAGGGTCAATGCCTCGCTTGGCTGGTGTTGCCATTCTGCGTTTTTACTGATAATGAAAACTGATAATGATTCTTTGAAGACGGGGTTGCTCGGGGCAGACTACCTCTGTAGTTATCTTCACGGCAGCACCCGTGCGATACTCGTGATTCTGGTGCTGTCGGCCAACTTAGCCGCGTCTAGAAATGTCTTTACACGGTCCGCTACGTCGTTTAATACGATGGCTGAATTGGAGAGCGGCGTCTCTGGTTGGGCCATATACTAGTTACTCACGGTTGACTCCGGATCCTGGCAGGATCGCCACTGAAGATTTCTGATGTCTATCCTGTTTCTATGCTACGTACACGTTTTTATGAGATATACTTGACTATGAAGTCTCTTCCGTTTTGGGTAAGGTTTGTATGTAAGGTTGCTGCGACAACCCACCTTACCGAGAACGAAAGAAATAGATATCAGCTCGCCTCGTTTATAGATGAACTTTAACGATACTTATATTTGATATCCGGGCCTGATCTGAGTAACTACTAGAACTTGCAGGTAAGCTACAGTGATCTTCCGTAGTCTCCAGAGTCAACAACAAACTATGTGTCAAACTTTTGCCTTGTATTAATATCACAAGGTGATAGTTTTATTCGCTAACTTAACTGTATAATAAACTTACAAAGTCGGTAACTTTTACTGTTACCAGTTTACGTATTTATGATTCACTGACTTAACTGTATAGTAAATCTATAAAGTCGATAACTTTTACTGTTACCAGTTTACGTATTTGCGACGCATTAATTTCAATGTTTCCTAACCTTTCACAATGAACTAGTATTACTCCCAGCTACTCTGGTTTGCTATACTATTCAAGCTGGCTCTTGCCTGCTGAAAATACATTCAGCAAGAACTTTATTGCAAGGTACGAGGCGGACCGGAGCCCGAACTAAAGTTAAAGTCCCGTTTATATACCATTTTTGTTTCTATTCTCCCTCCATCTTGGTTTCGTACCGCCGGAGGGTGTTCTGATTCTCATTGGATTATGACATCACTTTGACCAATCAAAACTCCCACCCTCCTGACTGGGGATGACGCCTTTTACCCAGCACGTTTGGGATTCCTGTTGGATTAGCACGTCATTTCTGACGAATGACTTGCCACAAATGACGGATGCTTATTTGATAGCAAGGCCTATTGGTGAATTAGCTTGCCTCTAATTGCTACGTTTTCGATAGTAATTTTCGGTTGTGCCCTTTAGTGCCTACAGGAAGCCACTATGTCCATGTCCTGTCTATTGCCTATTAGTCGACAAATTGTAGAATGCTAGAGTTAATCGGTACACTAGTTACCATTGCACCCAGCTGCCTCCACTTATCTGGCCACGAGAATTCGTGGGAACACAGACCGCTACGTAATTAACTAAGTCCGTTTGTCATATCTAATTCCTTAATTGACTCCAACATTTCAAACTGGTGCTAATCATCAAAGTCATACTCGATTCACACCTGCCTCCACTTATCTGGCCACGAGAATTCGTGGGAACACAGACCGCTACGTAATTAACTAAGTCCGTTTGTCATATCTAATTCCTTAATTGACTCCAACATTTCAAACTGGTGCTAATCATCAAAGTCATACTCGATTCACAGCTGCCTCCACTTATCTGGCCACGAGAATTCGTGGGAACCACAGACCGTTACGTAATTAACTAAGTCCGTTTGTCATACTTATTTCCTTAATTGACTCCAACATTCCAAACTAGTGCTAATCATCAACGGTCGTACTCGATTCAGTTTCTGCGGATTGTACCCGCACATTAACCGACGTATCCATTGTCAGTCATCCAGTGCTGATAATATATATCTAAATAATAAGATGCTATAGTTGATGCTCATGCATTCAATCATACACAGTGACATAGTCTTTTAGCTTATCTGGTGTTCAAACATGTAATTTCACTGAGGTCTTATACTCGGAAATATAAGATGTGCGCAGGGTCATGACTCTACGTACAGTCCGATATCTACAATATGTTTAGATAGGTATAGGCATACGCTTACGGAGTAGTGAGATTTAAAACTATCTACCATGAAATAATTTCGGCTCAAATTTAGGCCGATTCATGGTTTTCGTTGCACACAGTCAAATTAGTTTCAAAATAGTCATCAGCTTACATGTATAGTTACCTTGAAATTGGAAGTCTGGGAATTCATTATTCAGCGTATAAATAGACATCGATTCCAACATGCAAAAAAGGGGTGGAGCTTAGCTAGAAATAGGTGTGGCATACCTAGAAATGGATAACTCTATTGAAATTGGCATGACCAAATTGAGCATTACAGGGCTAATACCACTTGTTAATGCGTGGTCCATACAATATGGACCACTTGTATTAAGAGAGCACCCGTATTTATAGGTCACATTTTAACAAGGCCAATCATGGATTGTAGACCCTTGCCATCCCAAGCGCACATAGACCCGAATACAATACACTCATCCTCAAACGGAGCGAGGGTAATTAATACCACTTGCTAATGGGCCTTTTCAGGTTGTCTATCCATCATATTACGTCATATGACGTCGTAATTAATTAAGTGACGCATAGGATAACGTCATAATAATGAC
This sequence comes from Chaetoderma sp. LZ-2023a, assembly GCA_034401795.1. NCBI lineage: Eukaryota > Metazoa > Mollusca > Caudofoveata > Chaetodermatida > Chaetodermatidae > Chaetoderma > Chaetoderma sp. LZ-2023a. Next base: position 118,199,697 of record CM067372.1, read on the forward strand.
ATCATGACTGACTGGATTTAGTTCATCTTAAATGCTTAATAATCTGACACGTTGTACGAATTGTATGTTTTTGTTATTTAATAAAAATGCTGTTGAATATTTTGAAAATAATTTGACTGGCCGCCGTTGCTGCCGCAGGCAGCAACAGGAGCCAGTCAATTTAGTGTCAAAATATCCCACGGCTTACCTGTATAGTTTTCTTGAAATTTATCGTCTAGTAGTTCAGAAATCCATCGATCCCAACTCGAGAGTGGTATGGGTGGAGTTTAGCTAGAGATGGGCTAAACTGGAAAGGTTCATTGTATTAATAAACCACCACAGTTTTCAGTGCCATATTGTCTGTAGTATGTTCAGCCCCATAACTTACCCCACTTAGACTTGAGCTTTAAGAAGCTAGTTATATTCCGAATCTAACAAATTCTAGATGAAGTGATTTTAAGACGCAAAATTTAGCTTAAATGATGGTGTATTCGTGGTTTTCGGTGCCCTACTTTCCGTAATATGGCCGGTTCCAGAACTTCGCTCAAATAGACGTATAGGAGTTTGAATATTCTAGTTACATTGGGAATTTAAAAGAATTCGAACGTGAAGTATTTGCGTATTATGCAATTTCATCGCATACATTTGTTCCAATGTTGGCAGATCTGTGGTTTTCAATACCCTACCGTCTGCAATATGTGTGGCTACATAATTTCACCCATATGGTTAGAAAGGGATATGAATACGCTAATGAATCTTGAGATTTCTACCATGTAATAATTTCATAATATTCAATTTAGTAGTCACGGACAGTTGTCAAATGCCAACAATTTACTATATTCAGTATTAGAATCTCAGTTTGTAATCAATTTTTTACATATAGCTGTACTTTTGCACGATCCTACGATTTGGTAATATGTTGTTACATATTCGCCATATGGCCCCATTGTAATATGGTTGGTTCACATTCACCACATTCAGATAGGTGTCGATATGTCCTGACATATCGCTCATAATGGGTTCAGCCCAGAATATCACCCATATGTTTAGATAGGTATAGGCATAAGCTTACGACATAGTGAGATTAAAAAATTTCGTAACGGAAATAAGCTCAAACTTACGATAATTCATGGTTTTCATTGCAATACGTTCACCCCCAGAATTTCACCCACAAATATTTATAGGAAATATGCTAGTTGTATTCCGGAGTAAAAAAAAATTCTACAGGAATGTAATTTCATAGTACACAAGTCAATACCGAAAATTGGCGCAAATTCTGTCAGATCAACGATTTCCTGTACCACACTGTTTGCAATAGGTTCGACCCCAGAAGTTCACCCATATGGTTAGATACGTATATGAATACGCTAATAAAGTATCAAAGGCTTAAAAAATGTTTACTATACAGTAATTTCGTCACATACAATTTAGTAGTGGCACACCATTGTCAAATTCCAATAATGTATTATATTCGGTACCAGAATATCTCTACATGCCTTGTAGCCAGTTTTCGAACATAAGGCCATGTAGAACTCACTATGTTCTCGTGCTGTGCGAAATATTGTAATAATTCTACCACCAAATATTTATTATAGTAATGTGAAAATATTTCTATATATCCCATATTATTAGCCACGTGTACTGGTAGAACCCGACTTATCAGGCCAATACCATAACATTTGCACATATGGTCAACAAGATCGTCATCATTACAACGGTTGAGGCCAATTTTGGCCTTTTTGTCTAGCAAAAATATTTGATTTAATAGTTTGTCACTGTTTCCAGTAAAGATATCGTTTAATAGGTGACATAGATATGATAGCTAAATGAAACAGATCACGATGTTTCCCACTGGGTCTTCAGTCAGAATGTTTTCTACTATATCATTTTCGTTGGAGAAAACTAGGTTCACGGTATTGGTTCTATCCTGGCCACTTAACTTTGTTGGAAAGATTATCTGTCGATACAGATCGGGGTCCTGTATTGCATCAAAAATATACTTGCTTTGTGCATTTCACTAGCATTGCAGTGTATATTTCACCAATATATTTCCGGGTAATAAGCTCTTCACGTCTGTTTAAGAAGGTATCAAGATTTAGGTTTAAAATATTCTTTACAGGTTTTCTTGAATATGTTTGAATGGGTGTCAGGGTCTGTACTGCTTCTTGCGCTGATTTTCTACTGACTGGGTTGCCAGCTCTGTTGATTTCTTTATCTTTACAAGTTGTTGATACCTAATGACCCAAATTTGATCTGTTACACTCTGTTGATGCAGTAGTGCAATTTTCTCATCACTGGCTGCTCTTAAATTTGCCTGTTCCTCTCTCTGTTAATGAGTTTGGCCTGGAAAAAAGGATGGATGGAAAAATTGTTGGACTGACCAAAAATATAAGCTGCTTTTCCTAGCCCATAGCTAATACTGCCCATATCTTTTTGCAAGCGGTATTCCTTCTTTTGTGTTTATTGTGTGCCTTTATATAACTTCATTTTTTCATGAAACAGTTGAGTTTATTCTCAGAATTATAATAACCTCCGGGCACGCTATTTACCATTGATGCCTTGCATCAATATGTGTACTTATTTACTTATTTTCTTCCATTCAGTTTCTTTATATACACCCGGTTTAAGTGCCATATTTATAAATATTGCCGCACGTTCGCCAGTGGCGTAGTGGTGGGGTGGGTGTGGGTGGTGGCAGCGGGGGGGGGGGGGGGGGGCATTTGCCTCTGGGCGAGAGTTCCATGTAGTGTTGGGGGTATGGAGAGGGGCACCAAAAGGGCCATTGTAGCTGGATTTGTACCTGGGCGCCAGTATTGGATGGGGGCGCCAAAAAGGCTGGTCTGCCACCCCCACCCAACCCCCGATACACTCACTACGCCACTGACGTTCGCTTTTTTAAAACATTTTTATTGTAGCAAATGTACAAAGGGATCGGGCACAAGTTCTAGCAACTTAATATAGCTCTCTCCCCATAGATATATTAAATAGCAGCATATAAATAGCGTTTAACTTATGTACAATTTAAATTTACATAGACTAATAAATTCGGCGAAAGTTATGTATGGGCAGAAAGCACCTCTAACGGGTGCTCTTGTCTGGCCCAACAGTACCATCGGGTTTGACGTCAAATGGTTGTCTGACTTGCTTCCCATATCCCTAGCAAACGAGCTTAAAGGCTATGTATGAAAGATGGCTGAAACACGTGATATAGTCGACAATAACCCTTCCCTTGACAAAGGAGGAAGTCTAAGAAGCAGAATCCTTCGCAGAAATTAAAAAAAAAATTGATAATACACCAAAGCGGGTATGAGATAGTTCTTTCGTTCTGGTCGAAGTGAAATGGTTGGTAACCGGTATGGCGAGCCCCGAAGAACCTGCCAAAAAATGAAAAGCTCACGAATCAAGCGTGTGAACTACCGATATTGCTCGAAGCAACAGATTCCATAATGGATCTCTTTCATCATGGCAATGAACGTGATAACAAAGAAGCATGCTTCGCTGTCAGTGGGAAGGTAGTGTCGCCAGAAGTACATTGCTGCAGATGACCTCGACATAAAACATTCCACTACATAACATGAGATATCACTTTGGATAGAGTCCAGCCTGCCGGTGTTAATGAATGGAGGAATCCAGTTTTAGCTATGTCCCGCCCATCTCTAGCTAAGCTCCACCCACGCTTTGCCCGTGTTGATCGATCGATCGACCCCGCACTCACTGACTCAGTTTCCTGAAAAGTATACAGGTAAGCTGTGGAATCGACAGCGCCCAGTCAAATTAGTTTCAAAATATTCAACATGTTTATTAAATAGTAAAGATATACAATTCATACAGCAACGCTTTAGTTCGTCATCAATTATGCGCTCGTGACGTCATTGATTATAACATCAGCATACACGTCACGTAATTGATTATGACGTCATATGCCTGATGGAAAGGTCCATTGAAAGTAGATGCTGATGCCAATTATGTGTTTTTCGGGAACTGAACGTGCTCCCATAGTCAGATTTAGAAATAAACTATATACGTTTACGATAGTAAGTATGAAGGTGTTGATTACCTCTCTCGATGTAACAGACAATGTGTTTCAGTGTGTATGTCTGTAAGTTACGCTTGTGCTGCTGTAAGTAAGGCATAGACATATCCAATATCAAGAATGTTCCAAGAATCCCATTACTTATACAGTTTACACAGTATATAAACAGCCCTACCTCATCTTGAAGTATCAAAGATGATAACTGAAAATATATGATTAATTTATATAAAAGACCCAATGGGTCTGTATCGCTCTAGACAGGTTATAGCCTATGAGTAGAAGCCTAAGATCCTGGCCAGAGTTACCTGAAAACCAAGGATGCGGCCTATCACATTTCGTTGAAATTGGTTATGTGTTTCTCGAGAAACATAAAAAAAAATTTCTCATTTCTTGGGTGTGTTTGGTGGGAAAAGAAAATCCAAGATGGCTGCCAACTCGACAATTTTGAAAGTGGAAAATTTAAAATCACCAACCGAAAATCTTAAACAAAACCAATTTCGCCTCAAATCGGTAAAATAAAAATTTCAACATGGCATAAAAAATTCTGAAATCTGATTGGTCAATGGCGACCAGGTTTTTAATGTAGGCCTACGAACTTCCCTTGAACAGGCTAGAATTGCTCTTAGTCCATAATAGCGGTTAGCAAATTTCGGCCCGAGCCTTTCAGGGGTTCGAAAGGGATGTTGTTTTCGCGAAATTAGTTCATCCAAAATGGCTGTTGAAGCATTTGGGTAATCAAGTTCCCTCGAATATTGGTTCAGCTGTTGCCCTAGATGATAGATATTTCATGAGTTTTGAATCATTCAATCCCCTAAGATGTCTTGGAGAAGTAACTTTTAAAGATGTTTCTAAAAGTTGGCTAAATTTCAAGGTGGCCACGGGCCAAATCCGTCGATCATCTTCGTTTGAACAAACTTTGATCCCTATGGACCAAGGATGTTTACTGCCAAATTTGGCTATAATAGGTCCAGTGGTTCTCGAAACAACATTTTAAATTTCCTTTTGCTTTACTATTGTATCTTTTGCTGGAAAAAATCCAATGTGCCAAACCATTTATACGATAATTATGAAGGTAGCAGATTTTAAATCGGCATACCAAAACACCTATATAAAACTAATTTCGGTTTCAAAATCCATCAAATAAAAAATGCAATATGGCCGACAAACACGTAATATTTTGATTGGTCCACGGCGGTTCATGTTTTTACGCATGGACATCCATTGAATCAATTTGAATAGCCCCTTGTTATCATAATCATATATTCCAAATTTCGACCCGATTCGTTTAGCGGTTCTGGAGAAGTCGTTTTCTAGAAAACTAGGTCATCCAAAATAGCCGACGAAGCATTTGGCCAATCGAGATCCCTTGAACAATAGTCCAGTCAATCAAAGGACAAAAGGGCAACAGTATTCAATCATGGGTTTTTTTGTTCACTAGACGTATCTACATGATATAGCAGAAATGTAATTTTATATATTTGGTGGAACAGGTTTTTCATGGTCGGAATATAGGAATCTATGGCTTTTGGAGTCTAGCATTCTGATTCAAATACATTGACCTAAAACCCTACATTTTATGTCTATAACCACGTTCTTCGTGCCTGTCTTTCACATAAACCGGGTTTTAGATGGTTAAAATTAATGTTTAAAGCTAATTTTTGGTATACCTCTACCCCAAAACGCTGTTTCACCATCGTCCATAAGCCACAACACTCATACGACCAGTCTATATATATATATATATATATATATATATATATATATATATATATATATATATATATATATATATATATATATATATATATATATATATATACAATAGCTGTATATTTTCAATTCAATAGACATATAATCAAACAATTAAAGCCTAATCTTAACCCTAATACGGCAGGGTTTATGCATAAATGTCCCCAAATCGATATGTACTGGGAAAGATAAGACACAATTTTTCTGAAATGAGCTTTCCGGGGTAAAATTACAAATGGTCTTATTAACATTACTGCATAACGATTATTTTATTCGGCTGTACATATAACGGCAATATTTATATCGTCTGCTAATGAATACTTCCACATGTTTTACATCATACTACAGACATTCACTTCATATCTGTTATTTATGTTATGCCCAGGATTCTGGTAAATGCCGGACTTGTTCATTTCAATAACTAAGCTGAAGAAAATATACCCCCACCGACCACACACGCTCGCGCGCGCACGCACGCACGCACGCACGCACGCACACACACGGCAGAGTGCGTATTCTGTTACCAACATCTTGAAAATGGAACTTCAATTTTGAGCCAGAAGGGATGCGATGGTATCCCGAAAGCAAATGAAGAACAAAACTTAAATATATCTGTCTTCTCCGGCCAGGTGGTACATACAGAGTGTCGACGTAAATACATTAATCGCAATGAAATTGAACATTTAAAATGAAACAAACGAACTTGAGATATGTCCGAATCTGAAGCAACTTGTAGTCGACGTTCTACAGGTCCGTCATTTTGGTACTGTTTGATAGACAAATACGGAGGCAAGAAAAAAGAATTCTAATTAATAACAGTGCGAACGAAAAACCTTCAAGATCAACTACTTGAGATGTGCGCAGGTGCGTCAGACAAGTGGTCTGAAACTGTGAAAGGGAGGCTTGCTTTTAACTGACCTTCATGCCGCTGATGCAGTCTACCACAAGTTATTCAATGTTAACTTTAGACCAGGAAAGCAAGTTCCAAAATGTTTTCAAGATCAAGACGCTATCGTTCCTCCACTATCTAAAACATATAGCCGGGGAAGCCACAAGGAATGTGATGCGCAGATGCATTTGCAAAGATTACAGAGGATCTCCGTCAAAATGACAACGAACAGACCACTATTGACGACCTCATTAATAGGATGAGAGATTACCTAGACAGTGAGAAATCATATTGCTTACAGTACACGAAGAAGCAACTTTTGTACCATTTCGGAGAAAAAATTATCATCAGTGAAGTTTGTGGTAGTAAAAACATTGGCAGTTTCAGAAGAACAGTATCAACAATCCTCTATGACTTCTTTTGCCCACCGCGGTCTGATTTATAAGACAGAATTATAAAAGCAGCTGCTGAACTTATAAAATCAGATATCAAATCCACAGAACAGTCATGCGATGTGTATCTCACCAGCTTGGACATGTTAACTGTGACCAAATCAATGTCATTTATTCCGCAGCCTTTACAACTCTTTCTACACACACTATTTGTTGGGAAAGACAGAAATGAAAATGTGTTCCGTCTGGCAAGCGATTATGCAAGCTGCAAGATCCCGTACACTTCTTTTAATACCTCACATTGGTCTTGGTTTTGAGATGCATCGAGGTTCCTTATCTACGCCATAGATACACATGGGTTTAGCTGCTCTTATACAGAGGTTCAAAAAAGAAATATGAGAGAAGTGCTACCCTTACACAGGGAACTGCTATTCATGGCTTCACCCCAGGTCATTTTATGCAATATGTCGCTGATGATGTCGATCATAACATCCGGGCCATTAATGGGCATGCTACCTTCCATAGCATGGGCTTGATAGTGTGCATGACAAAAGAAAACCGCATTCTGTGATACCCCGTGTAACCGTGTCAACAGAAGACATAGTCGAAGTTGGACGGATCAACATTGAGCACTATCTCCAAAAGACTGATTGTGTTAAAGCATTGAAGTAAACCGCACTAAATGGACAATCAGAGGAAGCACGGGTATCAACTGCAGACATGCTGTGGAAAATCTCACTATATCTCGCTAAATGTCCAAGACCGGGATGGTCCGGGATGATGACAATGATCAACAAAGGCGAACATCCTGGTCTATCCTCAGTGATGTTCTTACACATGATTGACATGGACCCTGGTGATTTGACAAGCTTAAACTCAATATTGCAATTTGTTTTGAACATGCCATGCGCTATGATGCAACCTCCATTCTGACATTCGACCAAACTTTTTTGTGGAAAGCGATGACCATCATTGAAAATGAGTCAAACGACAGTCAATTGAAATCAATTGTCCTCAGACTTGGTAGTTTTCTTATCTTGATGCCCTTCCTAGGATCCACTGAACATGTCATGACAGATTCCAGTTTGGATGAGTTGTTGGAACTGGTTTGTGCAGTGAACACCATACCAAGATTGCTCGAGGGGAAGACTGTTGCACGGGCTATTCGTGGACATTTTCTCATTGATGGCGCCTTGAACACCCTGCTAACGTCAAAGAGCGCTGCATTAAAATTGCCAAATGAACCAATTGAAGACGAGACGACTTCTTCTCGTGAATCTTTAAAGACTTGTGATTCTGACCTGCCTGATGAACGTGCTGCAACTGCTGACCGATAATGTCATGGCAGGTACAGAAAAGCCAGGCCTTTAAATAATTGGCTACATATAATACGATATGGTAAATAATCATAACAAGCAATAATTAATATAAAATTATACATACGCTACTATGTGTCCGGCAACACCCACAGTCTGATATACACGATTCATACTTTGCAACATCATGGCTGATATCACTGACTACTTCAAAGCAACTCCCCAGATAGATGGCAGTAAATTCAACACATTACAAATTGACATACACTTGGCTTCCAAACCTAAACTTGTTCCATTCACTGACCACTACTCACTCAATATACCTGGCTAGAATGCATACAATACAATAACATTCTTTCAATACACATTACCGCTTAGCAGCGACAGTTATCTCAAAGTCAGCCAACACAAGCTCCCAAAAAGCGTCTGTCTACATATTCAATCTGGGGTGGGGCAGGTGCTGGTTGGGGTTGGCGGTGGATTGAGTTAGAAACCAATTTTTAACCCTATAATTTCCAAAACTAAATCGAAATCAATTTAACCCTATAATCTCCATAGCTAAATCAAAAACAATTTAACCCTATGATTTCCATTGGCAATTACAAAATTACATTAGATCTTGACACCCTCAGTCATGTAAGCTTTATTCATGGCGGTCTCCAGGCTGTTCATATGACAGCTCAATACTGGGCAGGTTTATCACCTGACCTTGTCATCGAACAGGCATCAAGACGACAGGTGGATTGACACGAGGAAGGGGCTTGACTGAGACACAGCGTTTGATATGGGTGATATCAAACCCAGTTTCAGCCGAAATAAACAGTGCTATGCAGGACTTGACAAACGTTAGCTATCAGACCAGTGAACAGTATAAAGATCTTTGCTAAACAAGACAAAACAGAGATAATTCCGATACTTTATAGAAATACTTGGCTTACTCGGAACAAGGAGTCTATTCTCTGAAAGTGAACTTCTACAAAATATAGTGAATGGTGTTACAGTCCATAGTTCTGTAAACATTGACATTGCTAAGGTCATAGGTAGCAATATTTTGAGAGAAAGGGACAGAAAGAATGTGGTCGGCATTACATTCCGAAAGAAACCGCAGGCGATAACAATGGGATCTAAATCCACTCTGAAGATTAATGAGGGAGAAACAGTGCAAATTTTTCGAGACTTACAAATTTGAATTATGTGGATATCCTCCAGACCTTTTTTTATTCAAAAGAGGTGCTGCTGTCTGCCAACAAGCCCAAGCTCGCGAAAACAATATGGGATGCTGTACCTCCTGAGGATGGGCCAGGCCCAGATTGTGTATATTCTCCAGAGAATCCGATGGCAGACTGGCAATACATATGACGATATCATGAAATGCTACATCGGCTACATACAAAAGAAGTATGGACAGTCTGTTATTATAGTATTCGACGGCTATAATGACACACTGAGTTGGAAGGACGGTAACATTTACTGGTGGCATGGTCTTGAAGATGAAAAAACAAGAATTCCTTTCCAATTCTGACAATAAGCAGCGCTTCATTTATCTTCCTGCCGAAGAATTGGGGAAATAAAGTTATGAGGTTCACCATGCTAAAGGTGCTGCAGACGTATTGATAGTAAGAACTGCTCTTGCTGCAGCTGAGAAGTATACAACTGTGTTGGTTGGAGATGATACAGATCTTCTTGTCTTACTTTACTATCATGAAAAGGGTGGTAAATTGTACTTCATGCCGGAGCCAAACACATCTTCTTCCACATGCAGCAAGTATTTGAACGTGATCAAAGCAAGAGAGACCCTTGGAGACAATGTCTACAATAACATTTTGTTTGTCCATGCGATATTAGACTGTGACACAACTTCACTGGTGTTTAGGATAGGAAAAGCTGTGTCACTTCGTTTGATTCAGAAAACATGCAAGGGTATTTCCGAATCCAAAGTCAATGTGAACTTGTTGCGGCAGGAGAAAAAGCAATGGTCTGTGCATACAAAGGGTTGGGGGGGGGGGGGGGAAGACAATGACAATTTGAACGCAATGAGGTAGCAACCATTTCAGGTCCAAGTGACACAGAGTAAAACGTCAATACATCCTCTCAATCTTCCACAGAAATCAGCCGCAGCAAAGTTCCATAGCCTTCGAGTGTACCACCAGGTTAAGGAATGGATTGACAATTCCTTTAAATACAGAAATGTGGGGATGGGAAATCTTAGAATCCAGGCTGATTCCTATTTAGGATCCTGTACAAAAGTCACTATTAGAGCTTGTTAGATGTCAATGCAAATCAGGTTGTAGTACCATGCGGTGTAAATTCAGGCGCCAAGGGCTTGATTGTTCAGTAGCATGTTCAGAATGTAGAGGGGTTTGTGCAAATATTTAGTTACAAGGTGTACTTACACATGACGAGGATCTGGGGTAGCGTGTACCTGTTTGACTTCTATCGCTCTGGTAGTGTAAACATGTTCCAATAGGATTCAATAACTTAAACAGGTGCCAAAACTTTGTTTGAAAAATGTGGCCACTTCACATAATCACAACTCGGATAGATATTGGCTAAAGGAGCATATCTGCCAAATTTGGTTTTAACCCATCAACAGATGACAAACGTGCTACAAACGTATTTTTCGCATAGGGTTCAGCACTTTGAAAATCTAAGGGCCATAACGCTTGTTTTTTTAAGTCATGGCGACTTCATATTCAGAGATCTGATGGATATTGACTGACAGAACACACGTGGCAAAGTTGCTTTTAATTTTTCAAGTGACAAGACGTATTACGCATATTTTTTGCCCATAGGCATTGAAAATGTAACAAGGGTCTTAACTCTGGTTTTTGAAGGCGTGGCCACTTCAAATTCATAGCTCGAATAGATATTGCTTAAACGAACAAGTCTACCAAATTTGGTTTTAATCCATCAAGCAATGTTAAAACGTGCCACAATTATTGACAAATAACTATTATATAAGCTGAGGCAGGTGAGTTAAAAACCATGTTCAACTAAATATAAAAATGACATTTTTATGTATCATGTAGATGACGCTATTGACCATAAAAAATCCATAAATGATTAATATTGCAATTTGTCCTGGGTAAAACTTGACTGGACTTGGTTTAGCTCTTACACTAGATCATGTTTCATGTGTTTTGAATCGATCGCCCAAAGTGTTTCGGAAAAGATTTTTAAAGATGTTTATAAAAATTGGCCAAAGTCCAAGATGGTCGCCTGTCAAATCCGTTGATCGGGTTCGTTTGAACAAAGTGGATCTGTATCCCCCCCCACCCCCCCCCCCCCCCGGATGCTCCCAGTCGAAATCTGCCCAGTGGTTCTTGTGAAGTCATTTAAAGAAAAAGTTGACAAACGGGTTTATCTTTGTTGACTACCAATCAGAATGAACTATTATCGCTGGCACCAAAAGCAGGTGGCCGCCTAACCAGATTTGACCGTATATCTACGTTCATAAAATGAAAATTGAATCATTATAATTCGTCATTCTATATAATGGAGGAATCCAGTTTTAGCTATGTCACGCCCATCTTTAGCTAAGCTTCACCCTCACTTCGCCAATTAGCTAAAAAATAATCAACACCATAGGTTTATTAATCCCTTCACGACGAAGCCGGCCACAACCGGCCTCCTTAGTGGTCCTTGGTAATGTCCATTTGCAGGCCAAGAGAAGACTATTTTTTGAAAATTTACAACTGGAATGACTGACTCGATAACCGAGCCAGTCATTCTCGAGCCAGTCATTCCAGTGGTAAATTTTCAAAATTCGTCTTCTCTTGGCCTGCAAATGGACATTCAATAAGTAAATATTGTACTTAAAAAAAAAAAATTTAGTCATTATAGGGTTAAATAGTAAAGGCGTACACTTCATACACTTAGTCCGTCATCAAATAAACGCTCGTAACGAACCTAGCTACCTCATTCATGGCACAATTGATTATGACGTCAGCCTACACTCCATGTAGTTGATTACGACGTCAAATGATTGACTGAGAAACTGGAATCCTCCATTAACACATTGAACGATTTTCCGTTTGTATAAACATACATCTTGGAAATTGAGCGCACGCGGCATTGACTGAGCGCGAGATTGTTACAATTTACATCAGCAATGTGTTCCAACGGTTAAAGCTAAATGGAGCAAGGATTTCGAATTAAAATAATAGAGTGTCACTATGTAAGCAAGAGACGCAGTTTTCATATATATACTTAGTCATCCAAGAAAGATATTTGCTGTTTGGTTGTGAAATTTCAGTATTTTCGCCAAGTTTACCGAAGCCGTCATTGCATGCCATTTCACCCAATTTCATAAGACGGCATTCTGGCTCCGGTGTGGCTAGTAAATTATACTGAGACAAAAATTTTTAGCAATTTCAAATTTTTGCTTGCTGTATTAAAACTATGCGCCCTATTGTTATCAAATTTGCAGGTAATTTTCTTCAACAATGTCTCGCTGTCTGTAATGAAATCGAAATCATTTCTGGCTTTTCACACCGGTGCGCTTACTGCATGTGAAAATGCAGTTTGCTCGCACTGATCAACATTTGCGCGTCGCGTAGGTGAAATGACACCACATTCCAAAACAGGTAACCAACGTTAAACGTTAATAAAGTGTACACCTGCGCTAACATGGGCCGCCGCGCAGGGTTATCCGAAAATCAGCGCCATGAAGCAACGGGATGACTTGGCGCTGGTGTACGGCAGTCGTCAATGCGCGCGGAGGCCACACCCACTATTGACACCTCTAGAAAATTGTTCTGCCTGGACCCCTACGCTGAATGACGTCGTGTTAGAGGCGCGGTGCTTACATTAGGGCGACAATGAACTGTTTTTCAAATTGGAAATTGGCCCACCAATTAAATAATATTTTCGAATGAAATCGTTCTCTTTACAAAATTATATTTATTTAGTGTTTTTATGAGAGTTGCACAACTTTTGAATATTTTGAAACCACGCTTGATGAAAAGTGTTGCTGTCCTGAACAGCAACAACGTTTTGCAAATTTAATTTAAAAATATTTAACAGATTAGTTTTTATATCGCAGCGATTATGGGTTGCGAATAGGCTATGAACTCTAGTCAAAGCAGTTTATAACTGACGCTTGTGCACAATTAACAAGTTGTCAGCTAAGAGCCTCAGTCGCCACTAAATTCAGCTCATTTGAGCGTGAATGCCGTCAGATACCACTGCGCAGAGACAAGATGGACGCGCTCTCAATAATGCTATGTCCAAAGGGTAACTGAAGGATTGTCAATAAACGAATGTGTCTGGAAGTCAGTTATATCGTATGTTAATGCCAAACTCTATTATTTCAAAACAAAAATCCGGCTTCATTTAGAATCGTTTTAATAAAGTTGTACTGCACTTGTCCCCTATTTGCAATCTCTGATTGAAACAAATAGGAAGACCAGATTTGTTCATATTTTACCATATTATTTGAATCATATTTCACTTCATTCCCATTAAAACAAAAAACTAAATAATAGGAACATTCACGATTCTCTGACAGATGATTAGATTTATGTACTTGGCTTTTCCGTGGCCAGGACAGACTGGTTTATAACATGTATTTTTCACTTCAATATTCTGAAGCAGAAGGACATTGAAAAAGTGCATGTGGCTGATATTTTTCGTATTTCGAAAATGCGGTGTGAACAATATGGTGTCTCTATATCTGTAACACTGTAACCCTTTACATCTCAAGCAACAAATTATTTACAAATATGATGTTGAATATTTTGTAACTAATTTAACAGGGAGCTATAGCAACAGGTTCCAGTCGAATTTGTTTCAAAATATTCAACAGAGTTCGGGTATATTTGTCCTGATTTGGAATTACGGCTCTTTGCTTTCAAGGGTTAAATCATTAATGTGTTTCAGTGTTGTGTTTTCATACATACATATTCCAAGAGTCAAATCCGGAAATCTTGGAATTGACTGCAGATCTCGGGTGGCAGTAAATGGTTGATACGGTTGGAAAGTGAAGAATTAGTAGGCCTATATGCTCTTGTGTCATCTCGTGAAAATTTCATACAGATTCTTGCTAATGTAGTTATTTTAATTCATTTTTGCTCACTTTTTTATGAAAATCTTGTTTGGAATTATTTTCCAAAATGATCGAAGGTAGTTTTAAATCCACTCAATGTCATTGCCTTTAGATTTATTCTGAACCTATGGATATAGCATATCAAATGAAAGCATGTGATGGCAGCTGTCCAGATAACGTAATCAGATCCATGATAAATCTAGACCTATTTCCAAGAAATGCGTATCTTAAAACTACGTTAATGGGACTGTCTAACGATCTCCATGATTAAAACATGAAGTCATGTGTAAGTGAAAGTAGACCAATTGCAAAGATTCAGGCGTCAAGCCAGCCTTGCGTTCAATAGGGAAAACGTTCTAAAACGTTTGCTAAATCTGCAAACGATGACAATCTGCTGTGTTCGGAGTAATTACATATAGTATCCAAACCGAAAAAATCCGATTTTGCACGCGCAGAGCGCTCTGGAGTTTTCCCTATCAAACGCAAGTCTGGCTCAAGATCAATGTTGTGTAGTAAGGAGAATGATATGGATAAATCCAACACACCAAGAACCAGTCAGGCTTGGAGAACAAGTGATATAAGACGTAACACATTTGCTTACGTCGGAGCAACAGTGTGCAAAACAGTCGGGACAATCTGTGGCATCAAAGTAAGACGGGAAATGCAAGTGAAGCTCCCAACAAGGCATTGAGAAGCATCCAGTTCAAGAACAAGATCAAGATCCGACGTGCTTGCAGTGTTGCTGTACTGCAGTGAAACTTGGAGGTGACAAAAGGAGGTGAAGTCATGCTTGATATATTCTCTCAGAAGGATATTGAAGATGAATTGGCCAATGAAAGCAACAAATGGTGAGAAATGTAGAAGAATCATGACAGCGAACATTGCTGAGCAAGTGAGGCACTGAAGATGGGTGTGGATCCGACATGGTGTAACGATGGAGCAATACGTAAATCCATATGCCAAACTGCCATGAGTTGACACGGAAAAGAGGACTAATAAGAGACCAATGAGGACAATAGGAAACAGATGAACACCATAGAGTTAATTACATTGACGAATAAACTGTATCTACCGACATAGTTGAATGGTGGAGGTTGATTTCTGGAACTAGGAGAGAAGAAATTAGGCTAAGTCAAGGATGTCTTATTCCCGATTAGAATCTGCAACTCGCTAGATGTAGATGTGGTAACAGTCTGTGTATGTGGCGTTGTACAGGCAAAATAAAAGTAGAATGCCCAGTCGACGGTACGCCATCGCAAATCCCCACTCCGGAGGCGGAGGCTAATATCGCCTCAAAATCCGCAATCATATGAGTAACTCATATACAAAATTTGATTGAATTCCGCCCACCTTGTTGTCCCCCCCGCCCACACCCTAACCTCATCCTCCTCTCCCCAGGGCCGGAGTCTAATGTAAACATTGTCTTGGAATCCGCAATAATATGGGTAGCGAACATAACAAATTTGGTTGAATTTCATCCACTTTGATTTCCTGCCCCATCACCACCGTGGCCACACCGCCACGCTGGGGTGTGTGCGTGGAGGGGTGGGGTTGGGTGGGGGTTGGTGTGGGATGTGTGTGGAGCCAAATGTAAATGCCGTCTTTCAGTCCGCAATCATAGGGGTAACTCACATCAAATTTGATTGTATTCCACCCAACATTTTCGGAGGCGATAGCCGGGTGGGCGGACGGAAGCTTGGACAGGCGGAGGCGATTACAATATCCTCTCCTTTTTGCAAACCCCGCGAGGATAAGCACATATAGAGAACTCTCCAGTCTTTTTTCTGCCGTATTATGCCCTATTATTCATGCCCTAAAGTTTGCATGGTTTGGTTTTCAACATATATAGGTCCTACATGATGTAGGACCTATATATGTTGAAAACTAAACCATGAACACCTTAGAATACAAAGCTCAACCATGAAGTTATCAGTTAATCACATCTACTATTATATATTTTTCAAAATTATGCACATATTTCTTTATCTTTCTAGAGAAGATACAATGTCTTAATTAGTTCCCCTCAAAATGCTGCATTATAGATTAGCAATGCCTAATCAAACCTTTTATAACAGACACCTTATGGTCCATCAGCGTATGATCGCTAAAGACATGTAGTCATTTTGTGGAGCTCGGTTAGCCTTTAGTAAATCGCTTTTGAAACGAAGAGATGATGGATTAGTATAATAGATGGTCATACGGCTACCCATCTTGCAACACTATCATCGTGTGGTCCCCATAAACAGGTGTCAGTTAGAAGCAGCTTTGCCTGTAATTCTATTTAGTTCAGCTCTAGGTTAGGCTAGCAATATTAAAAAATACAAGTTTGTGTTTTTCCTCCGTTAAAAAACTAGCATGGGAACACGTAACATGTATGTCTTGAAACTGTGTTCTTATTCTCATTGGCTTTCTTATGTTACATTCAGTCTTACAGGCGGCCATCTCAAAGCTAAGGGCTATTAAGCATTCCACATGCTACTACATTTTAACGTATTATTCGCTGACTCACATATGTTCTATAAGACAGATTCTTTACTTTTTAAATGTCAATTCACCTTTCCAGAGTACCCACCCATCATATGACGTCATAATGAACTGCGTGGTGTGTACAATGACATCATAATGAATGACGTCGATAAGTACGTCACGAACGCATATTTGATGACGGTCTATGGGCTGTTGTACAAATTATTTGCTTTTACTATTTAATAAATATTCTGTTGAATATTTTGAAACTAATTTGGCTGGGCGCTGTTGCTGCCTATGGCAGCAACAGCACCCAGTCTAATTAGTTGCAAAATATTCAACAGCTTCCCTGTATAGTTTTCAGGAAATTGATAGCTAGGGCATTCGGGGATCGATCAATCCAAACACGGCGAGGTGTGGGTGGAGCTTAGCTAGTGATGGGCGGGGCATAGCTAAAAATGGAAAGGTCAATTATAGCAAGGGTTATAGCAAACCTATTGTCTGAAACGTCCAAATGTGCCTAAATTATACTACAAAACTTCACGCTGCTGGGTATTACTTTAAAATGGCTAGCAACTAATGAAGTAGACAAAGGAAAAAAGCCAAACTAATTTTTCCCAGAGTTCAAATAATAACGTAGTAAAAAAAATAAATTGGCAAAATGTAGCCTATATGAAATTTTTACGTAACTGACATGGGACATAAGAGCATATACTAAATGGTCTTCAAAGAAATATGTTTGTTTCCATATTGAACTCTTGCACGTAATTGTGGTAACACGTCATAAACTAGATTATTCTGATGATGACACGTCATCGCAAACCCCCACATTCGGCACATTGACATTTAGACCCCACCCAACTCCCTGGGGCTGAGCCAAAAGTAAATATCCTCTTGCATTCCGCAACCATAGGGGAGTGGTGCCGGAGCCAAATGTAAACGTCCCCTTGCGTTCCGCAATCATATATAGGTAACTCATATACTACATTTGGCTGAATTCCGCCCAACGGTTTCCGAGAAATTGCATTACAATACATTTCTGCATGTTAAAATTTGACCTTTTAAACCACCACACGCCCCGTCCCCAACCCCTCCACCTCACCCAATGGGACGGAACCAAATGTAAATGGCATCTTCCACATCGCAATTATATGGGTACCTCACATTCCATATTTGGTTGATTTCCATCTAACAGTTTCGGAGGAGTGTCGTTACAATCACTGATCTTTTGACACCATCTCCACCCAACCCCACCGTCTTCCTGGGGAACGGAGGCAAAAGTAAATGTCCTCTTGCGCCCTACAACCATATGGGTAACTTAGCCTACATACCAAATTTAGTTGAATACTGTCCAACGGTTTCGAAGGAGTTGCGTTACAATCATTTTTCGCATATACATTGACACAGAGGCGCACGGGCGAGACGGCACAGGCAACACTTTTCTTAGAGAAACGTGGCGAAAACGACGTCGCCTGACTATATAATTACGCCAAAGGTCGCGACGTCACTACATGCAATTCTATTAACAAATACCATAAACGTGTTTGTTTTTTGATATCCAAGGTACAGTGATTAATTAGTAACAACAGAAAACACTGCATACGCTCGATCAGAATATCATAATTTTCTCCATGAACCATTTTTTGTAGGAGCCTTATTTAAGGAGATGTCCTCACTGCTGCACCCTCCTGTGGCAGTAGACCTATATGGTGATATCGTAGATTAGATTGCTCGGACGATGACGCGCCATCGCCAAACCCATATTCATCGCTTTGATTTTTATTCCCCCCACCACAGACCTC
The DNA here is from genome assembly GCA_034401795.1 of Chaetoderma sp. LZ-2023a. NCBI lineage: Eukaryota > Metazoa > Mollusca > Caudofoveata > Chaetodermatida > Chaetodermatidae > Chaetoderma > Chaetoderma sp. LZ-2023a. The sequence continues at coordinate 118,218,369 of CM067372.1, forward strand.
CATCCCCACACAGGAGGCGGATATAAATGGCGGTGTGCTCTTGCACTCTGCAATTTTATGGGTAACTTACATATCGAATTTCGTTGAATTCCATCCAATGGTTTTCAGTTGCATTGCAATCAATTTCTTGAACCTTTGAACCCACCCCACCGCCACTCGGGGCGGAATCAAATTTAAATGGCCTCTTGCACTCCACAATCGTATGGGTAACTCACCTGACAAATTTGGTTGAATTCTGTCCATCAGTTTAGGAGGAGTTGCGTTACAATCAATGTCTTAACCTCCCGTCCCCACCCCACCTCAACTCCACCACCACACACATACACACACGCACTCCTATGGGCATGGGCAAATGTAAATGTGCTCTTGCACTCAACACTGCTATGGTGACTCACATACCTAATTTGTTTGAATTCTGCCCACGGTTTCGGAGGAGTAGCGTTGGAATCAATGGCGGCACGTTAAAATTTGACACTTTAACCCGTTTCCTTCTGGGCGGAGCCAAATGTAGGCTCAGATGTCTTCTTGCACTTCGCAATCATATGGGTAACTCACAAATCAAATTAGAGCAATGGAAAAAATCAGGAAAGCTGACATTTTCCGTACTTCATTAGTTGAAAATGGATATAACTCTATCAAAAATAGAAACTCGCCTGAAACTCGAACTTGATTTGTAAAGAATACAATAAAAAGTAGCAATTTTCAATTCACTATCCTGAAGGATAGCAAAAAAGCTCGGAAACCCAATTAGGACAGGCGGCCAGATCGACAGACGGACGGAGGGACATATGCCTACAGACAGACAGACGGACAGACCGACAGACGGATGGGCGGACGGATAGAAAAAGATCAAACCTATAGCACCCTCAGCCCACCCCCTTCCCTCTCGTTTTTACAGTGGAGTTATTGATAATTTTTATTTAAAGAAGGTAATCCGATGAATGATACAATGACTGGTCTTCCCCGGGACACTCAACTTATTAATCATATAAATTTAACACAATTTTCAATATTATACGTAAACATAGGTGAATGATCAATGTCAACATTTTACTAACGCTATTATCTAAAACAACATTTTCCTCGATATCTCCGCAAGTAAGCATTATATGATAATAATGGCATCTGTCCCATGCTTTCATCGCCAAGGTTTACTATGCTGTCATTGAGAAGTGCCAAAATTTCACCAAATACTCAGATTGGTGTAGAGATTAGAAAAATCCTCAAGAAACAACATTCGGACCCGTTCAAAGTCATTTAGAGGTCAGTAAATGTAAATTTTGATGCAATACCAGCTAGTAGAAAGGTGACAGGATGGGTGGCTGTTGTTATTGGCTGAGAGCTTGATGACATCATCTCATTTGCATATTAGGTCACGCCCATATGTCCATATATGGTCATAGGGTGAGGCTTATTTTTTATCGATTCTTTTAAAGCCACCTGCTCCCTGACCATATATTTACATGTGGGCGTGGCCTAAGCTGCAAATAAGATGACATCATCAGGCTCTCAGCCAATCAGAACAGCCGCCCATCCCTTAACCACATTTTGGGGATGGAAATCTTTTGATGTGTGTTGATGATTGACAGGTGTAAGGATGCATGATGGGTGCATGTTCACATGAGATCACATTACCCCTCACGACCAATTAGAACATCCGCCCATACAGTTACCACTGCTCCAGATGTAGATCTATTGACACAAAGCAATGACAGTTGCCAGGTTTAATGAGCCATGAAATGCTTTGAGTGGGTTGAAACCATGGTCATGGGACCTAACCACTATGAAAGTGGGTCTCCTGATATGCATAGTGGTCGTGTCTCTAGCGAAAACTGCTAGAAATAATCTAGATAACCAGGCATCTCCCGTAACAATAGTTTCAATGCCCACCATTGTTAGTATGGTAACAGTTTCAGTAATCTGTGGTACTGTTGTGATCTCTGCCTATATTTCTAATATTATCAAACTCTGTGTAGCAGATAACAATAACATTCATAGTATTCTGTAGAGTTGTCTGAAAGTTTACATTGAAAGTTCTACATTGTAGATGATAAAATGGAATTAAGGAGAGAGCGAGAGAGAGAGAGAGAGAGAGAGAGAGAGAGAGAGAGAGAGAGAGAGAGAGAACTTGTTTTACCGTAAGTCCATGGACATTTTCATGTCTAGCCCCACACTCTGGGGACATGCTTGGATTGTGGGAACAATGCCCTGTCCTCACAATTACGGTAGCTCAAACGATCGGGATACGCGTGAAATGTCCAAAAATGTATTTAGAATTTGTGTCCCCACAATTCATGTTTTTTAATTTTTTTACGTTTATTCATTTCTCTCACCTTCTCTCACATTGAAATGTCCCCACAAAATTATCTCACACTCTCATGTAAAAAAGTCTTGCACGAGGCATACGAACACGTGATATGATAAACATTCACGTGCGCATACTAGGCAGCGGTGTAATCTCCCATCCACATACTGCTGCTACTGCATGAACTGCCAATCAGATAGTATGTCACCACAGTGTTTCTCACACTTTCGGGGACTCTCACCAGGTCCCCGCTCTGTGTGGGGGACCGTCCCCACAATGTTCTCTCACTTTTTTTAGTTAATGGTAATAATCACTATCCCTCTTAAAAGTATTTTTTATTTTGCCAACACACACACACAGATAACAATAACATTCATAGTATTCTGTAGAGTTGTCTGAAAGCTTTACATTGAAAGTTCTACATTGTAGATGATAAAATGGAATTAACGAGAGAGAGAGAGAGAGAGAGAGAGAGAGAGAGAGAGAGAGAGAGAGAGAGAGAGAGAGAGAAGGGGGGAGATGAAGGTGGCATTAAAGCGAAAGACTGCAACACAAAAGAAGGTGTAATCAGTTCTTCAGTATGATAGTGACCTATTGAAAATATGTTAATATAGCAATGGAGTTGGTAACCTATGAGATGCTTATTCACAGATTTTGTCATGAAAATATGAAGGTTAAGTCTAGCTTATTGCCCAACACTCATCCAAAAGTGAAAATGTCATCACATTTTGTCTATTTCCTGGACTAGATTTTGAAAATCAGTTGACATTTCTATGTGAACCAGAGAAACTAAATGGGACTCACGAACATAGCACATTAAAAAATCAAGCTGGTAATGTTTCTCCAAAGGTCAGACATTAATTTGATGCTGCTGGATAAGAAGAATGCCTTGAAGGATAATCAAATGAACAGGTCACAGACAAACAGTAATCTTGATGGGAAATTGTTTATGGAAGCCCAGTGTATGTCATTCTTCGCTTTTGAACACTTTGACCAAACAGGTTTAAGCTGGTATGGTGGACTGATCATGACAGAATTTGGGCATGCATCACTAACATGTCTCCCTCAAACTAACACGCTTCCAGAGGATTTGGTACTTCGCCAGCCCAGTTCTGTTCTAATAACACAGATGCAGGTATCTTGACAAAAATAGTCTGTCATTCCAGAACAATCATTGATATTTTGTAAATGGCAAAGAGTGTCCAACAATTTCAACGATTCAGTTACATACAATGTAAAGCTAAAAGCTGTAGAAGCGAGGACTGTGAGCTTAATGAGCCATTTTTGGCAGAGATTCAGGATTCCAGATCAAATGCAAGCTGTTTTAAAAGATCGTCCAGTGTCGAATAAGTGCATGTGGGAGATGTACTAATATTACCTACCCATGCCACTGCACTGTTGGATGTTAATGATATTCTATGGCCATCTACATTTGTGAGAGAAGTAGCACCTATTGTGGATGCCCAAGGTACATCTCAGCATCTACCACTGTATGACGCTAAGGGGTGCATTTGCTTGGTCCTAGATTTAGACCCAATTGAAACTGATCTCAATGTTTGATTCATGGAACATTCCTGGGGTTAATTTAAATGGCGACCACGAGACCATTTGTCACTTCTTCAGAACAATATTTATGCACGGTATCACTGAAACCAAACAGATAAATCAATAGGTGCTGATTCTCTCACAAATGTAGATGGCCATTGAATACCATCAACAGCCAACGGTTCAGTGACATGGGTAGGTAATATGAGTGCATCTTCAGCACTTATTCGACACTTGACATCTTTTAAAACAGCCCTTCAAATATTACCACTGAAATAAAGAAAAAGAATTTCAGTTGTAGACAAATGTCAAAAGGAATAAAACAATTTGCAATTAAGGAAACCAGAAATATATTTATGACTGGTGCAACACAAAAATGCAGAGAATTTTATATTTCTTGCAAGATAGTTGTTGCTAACATATGATCAAAATGACATAACGTTTTAAAGAAACATATATGCAATTAGTATGTAATTAGTATGTAAATGTGTAAGAAATGAATAATTGCCTACTGATAATGTTATGAGCTATTTCCCGTGTGACTTTTCTTCTGTATTGGTTTTAATGTCAGTTTATATCAGGAACACAGTATAGCACTACAATATAACATGTTCTAAAACTGTTATAGACTGTTGAGGCAATGGCTAGATATTATATACAGTTGCAATGTTACCTACCAACTACATGTTGCCTACAAACCATATGCGAAAAGATACATGTATCATGTATTACATAATTGAGTGAAAATATTAAGACCCAATTGAATACCATCAACTATGTTACCTCGGTGTGATTTTATTTTCAATTTGAAAGTGCTTTGCATATTTCTCAATCATGATTGTTTTATATTTAATTCCATTTAATTCCATCTTAATCCAAGCTAATTGCTATCATATTTCAAAACTTATTTGAGTGTGTAACATTAGTTGTAGGGTAGCAGTCATTGCCTTCAATACCACTAATTAAGTATGCTTGGCAAACAAAACATTTAGATACTATTTGATACTCTTCTGAATAATTGTGTTCAGTGTTGTATTTTATATAGATTCTTCTACTCTGTGTTGCCTACAAACTACAAATTAAATCTTTAAATAACATTTTTAAAAAACAAACTCAAGTCTTTATACAAAATAATTTAGAATGTACATACATTCTTGTGTGAAAAAAAATGTGACTTTTTAAAAGCATTTCCTTATATAGGCTGGCGAAAATGACAGTGTGCCAAAGGTTAAAAAAATTGTCTAGGGAATTCAATCAGCCACAGAAAATTTGAAAATTGTACAATTAAACCAATATTTGTTCTTTGAAAATCCTTGACATATCCTCATGTGGTAACGGTCAACCAAACATGTATTTTATTAGACAGACTCCCGTACTATACATTATTTAGAGTAATGTAGTTGTGTATGTAGGGAAACAGCATGAATTGAATCTTGAACTTCTCCAGCACCCAATAGAGTGCGATCTGAAGGTACACGGTGGCCACATTCCAATGTAATATGTGTCTAGTGCATGTTCCCAAAATATAAGCCTGATAAAAATTTGTTTTGGAATTTTAGTCTGACAGGCAATTATATATATATATAATTGACTGTCAGACTAAAATTCCAAAAATAAATCTTTATATATATCATCGTGGTAACAATCCAGGGAAGGGGGGGGGTAAATGTCTCGGATCTGAGTTTGGGAGTTTGACCAGGGTGCCTTGGTGCTACACTTTAGCAAGCTGAATTGCAATTTAACCATAGATCTATATTTCAAGTGCTGACTGTATGGGCGTCCATTCTGATGGGTTGCGCAGGGTTACGTGACCTCGTTTTGAACCCATGCCTCATTACCCTGCCAATATCCCTACATAGCAAACATTGGCAACTATATAAGCGGTTGTGCTGATTGGCTGGGAGATGTTATGTGACCTCTGATGACATCTCAAGCAATGGTGACTGTATACGCGGCTGTTCTGATAGGCCGTGAGGGGGGGGGGCGTCACATGACCTCAGTTTGAACCCACCACTAATGGTTTCATGGTTCATTACCCTGCAAAACGCTCTACAGAGTAAGCATTGGCGATTGCATAAGCGGCTGCGCTAATTAGCTACGAGATGTCACATGAGCTCGATTGACATCTCATCAGTATATGCGGCTGTTCTGATAAGCCACGAGTGGGGTCACATAACCTCGCTTTGAACCAACCATACCCTACTCATTTCACACCTCGTTATGCCTGTCAATAGAGTTACATCTCGAGCAGTGGCGACTGTATAAGCGGTTGTTCTGGTTGGCTGCGATGGGTCATATGACCCTGAATTTGGCCACGCCCCCCCCTACCACTTTTCACACCACTATCATTTTCATGGCTCATTACATCTGTCAATCGTTATTGGCATGTGTCAATATATCAACGCCTGGCAACTGTACAAGAGGCTGTTCTGATTTAGCCACACACCCCATCATGCATCATTACAACTGTCAATCATCGGCACACATCAAAAGATCTACATCCCCAAAATGTGGCGAAAGGATGGGCGGCTGTTCTGATTGTCTGATGATGTCATCTCATTTGCATATTATGCCACGCCCACATGTCCATATATGGGCAGATGGTGGGTGACTTAAAGAATCCATTAAAATAAGCCCTGTCACAGACCATATATGGGCATGTAGATGTGGCCTAATATGCAAATGAGATGACGTCATCAAGCTCTGCCTTTCTATTCCAGCTGTCCTGAAATTTGCAGTATGATTACAAATTAATACATGTTGCATATCTAGATAACGCTTATTGAGATGCATTGTCAGAAAAATGGACCACATTCAATCTTTAAGTGGCTAAAATATTAGACACTAAATATTTGGGCTGTCATGAGTAAAACGTCAATATATGGCCCCACTTGGTACAACAACGCTTAGTCCATCATCAAGTATGTTCATCTACATCGTTCATGCCATCATTGATTATGACGCCATCCTACATGTCACGTAGTTCATTATAACATCATATGAAGGATGGATTATAAACTGGAAAGGTCCATTAATATGTCTGCCTAGGATAAATATTTCATGCCAATTGTTTATGTGGGTAAAGCTATAAGCCCTGACCTATACCTATGTACCCATATGTCAAGTATGTATCGTTTTTTTAAATTATTTAATAGCTGAGATAGTCACATAACATTTGCTCAAGTTCAACCCTTTAATGACTAAATTTGGTCATGGAAATTAAAATGTTGGCTTACTGGATGTCCATTTGCAGGTCAAGAGAAGAATATTTTTGAGAATATATATATATGCAGAAAGGTAAGCAATAGACACTTTAATTAGATTGCGCAGAAGAACAGAAAAAGGACTGGACGATTCTGAATATATATTGTCTATTTGCAATTGTCTATTGCTTACCTTTCCGCATACTGCATAAATTAATTAGATGGAACCTAATCTTCCGGTCATAATTATAACTGAAATGCCTCTTTTCTAAGAGTTAAATCCACATGCAAAATTATATGTAATAATGTATTGTGGCAGTGCATCGGAACTAACATTAAGTCTATGTTCACACTAGAGAGTATGGCGTTAGTCCGGATTAACACTCTCTAGTGTGAACCCGACCTAAGCTTTCCTTCAAAGCTTTGACAGAGAGAGAGAGAGAGAGAGAGAGAGAGAGAGAGAGAGAGAGATTTTATGTATGCCTGCACATGTCTGGTTAAGCTCCGCCCACTTTATACAGTGTTTGAATAGATTTTGAACCATAAATTCTCAGAATGTCAATTTCAGGGTACTATACAGGTAAACGACTGCTACAGTTCCTAGTCAAATTACTTTAAAATTTTCATCCAAACTTTTATCAGCTTCCCTTCATTGCCGTAAATATTTTGTGTAATGATGTAATGGAGATGAGGGGAATCGTAGCCAGATAATAATATCCAGAATCAGGCCGTTCTCAGAGATGTTCCTTCGCCCAAACCTGATTAGGGCCTAAGGAATCTTGTATCACGAAATATAAACACACACCAGACTTTTGAAAGTCTGTCCAGAAAATGTTAGGAAGAAAACAAAAAGTATCTGGAAGAGTAGAAGCGTATCCAGAAGTATGACCAAATATGAACGGAATATGAGCTACCTCCCCTAAATTTAAGAGAACGATGGTTAAGACTAGGAACAGGAAAAAGATGATTAGGGTAAGAGTATAGGTAATAAATGGTGCTTTTGCTTAAATTATTAATCTTCAAATAAGTTTTGTTAAATTACAAACTAGTTAGTGACTTAAGAAACTTGAAGTAAGAAATAACAATATCTTCCTGAAGAATGAAGGACACCAGAAGAACTGACACAACTCACAGAAGAAATATCAACACGGAAATGAAAACTTGTTCCAGCAAAAAAGACAAGAGACTGGATAGACAATCAGAATAGAAGTTAGCATTTGGAAAAAGTGGACAGTGGATTCAAAGAAGTGGAGTAAGAGAAACAGAATCAAATTAAACGTACACCAAATACCGAGAACTGGAATAAAAGGGCACTATGTCCAGAGAACTGGAATAAAGCGACTTTAGATTCAGAGTACTGGAATAGACGGACAGAAAGTCAAGAGACCTAGAACAAAGGCAGACAAATTGATTCAGACAGAATTCCATGAACCAACCAGAAGGGTTAAAGATTAGACTTAGAATATTTAAATATCCGGAGAAGAAACACTTAAGAATACAGAATAGAATAAGAACATTAGCCAGAATATGAACTACTGTCCGAATTAAACAAAAAGGCTAAAAAGCAGTGAGAATTTAGCACCAGCTTATGCATAGGCCTACACATCATTTTGTCGCAGGTGCTGTAGTTAGAGAAAAAACATTGTGTCTTCTCTTTCTGATCATCGCTGGTTGTACAAAATTTCGACCTCCATACAGAAAACATCTAGTCATATTAGTTTCAAAATTTTCAACAGAATGTTTATTAAGTTGTACATTAATCAATGACATAGAATTCATACACATTCGCATAGTCAGTCCCACTGTGTAATTTCGTGGGAACCTTTTGTTAATTTTTGGAAACATGCATGTTTGCAAAGTATTTATCATGAGAATTCTAAAAACGATGTTTCCACTTTTTCTGAGTAGATTCAAGGCCATTTAGAGATCAGTAAAGGTAAGTTATGACGCCCTATACATGTTCTTACTATGAGAGCTTTAGCACTAAACTGTAGCATGCTGCATATCTAATTAAAGCTTATTAGACGGCATTGTCAGAAAACCTGTTTGTTTCGTATTTACTCTTTAACCAACAAAGTTATGCAACACTAAAGTTACGTCCTAACGTAAAATCCTGACCGCATGGCCACCCTTAGCATTTAGTCAGTCTCAACATGGAATTTCGGGGAACGTTTTTATTAATTTTGGGAAGCACATTTTTGAATAGTATTTGTCATGAAAGTTCTGAAAATAGATGTTTCAATTTTTCTGAGTGGGCTTACGGTCATTTAGAGGTGAATAAAGGTCAGTTATGACGTCATATATGCTTTTACCATGATACCTTTAATTGCCAATTAAACCATAGCATGTTGCTTATCCAATTAAAGCTTATTAAACGCATTGCTCAAAAGCTTATTTGATTCTTATTTACTCTTTAACTGGCAAAGCTATCATGTTCTACAATTATGTCATAGTACAAAATCGTCACCGCATGGTCACTGTTAGCATTCCATATCAAAGCTAAGAGGTACCCAATTTTTAGTTACATGTCTCTATCATCCTCGTCGTCACTTCAGCTACATGCCTCGGGCTCTTCATTTTCGCAGTCAGAGCATAAGCAAAGCTCTGTGCATGTCAATCCTTTATATCTACATGTACATCTGGTAGATGCACAATTTGTCTTTTTGCGTGAACACGTAACAAGTTCTAAAACAGCAGATGGTAATGGCATTAATTGCATAGTTACTGGAACTAGCTCGCCATTTGTCCTCTTCTACCCATTAGCACATGGATCTAAATGCGCCTGTATTGAGAGACTGGCTTGCCCCAAAACAGAAGCCTGCAAATGTGTGCTCAGTATATGCTCATATAAGGTAGCATCAGTTGGTGGTAACCCGGCCAATGCAGAACAAATACCAACATAAAGGTTTAAGCTCATGCAGTGCAACACAAGTGGGGCAAAATGCCTTACAAACAAAACTGGAAAGTGCCTTTACTGCCCCATCACTGAGATGGCTCTACTTTAGTCATATCTTTGAATGCCTCTATGACTTTTTCATCCACTCTGCAAAACAACTTAAACCATATTGACTTGCTCTTATCAGAAAATCTCCCTGTTGTTTCGCAGCCGGTGAATGCATGAAATCCCATGAGTGATTTGGCTACATTAGACCCTAGAGCATCAAATAAATGTGTAACCTGTATTTTGCTGGATGCCATAGAAATGAAGACATTTTGAACCATCTTAGAATAATGGCCAATAACTAGAATTAATACTGCAGTACCTGGTGAGAAAACACAGAGTTCTTCAGCTTGTGGTGTTAGTGCACTTGCATATAATGCATGCCATATCATAAGTGTGTCTGCCTCTTCATGGTTATTTAATTCCAAAAAAGCTTTCACCCATGATGGAAAAGGGTTTTCCAGCTGCTGATATATAGAACATCTTCCTTTGTTCCCTGAAATGGGGGCGAACACTTATCAACGAGATGAACTGTAAGGTCTTGTTTGGGGTATCATTTGCATGCTGGCATTGGAAGTATTCATACTATTGGTGACGGTATAGGTCACTGCTGACCTTCCTTTCCCTCGTTTTTTTTGCGTGTAGTGGTCTATAAGGAATCAGGCTTGTACCAGTCAATGATCAGGTGTAGTTCTGAGTATTTTGTGTTATCCTGCTTAAATCATGAATGTACTGATGAGCAAGGTATAGCATTCTTTTAGCATATGGGGGTTTCTTCATTTTCTGGAGGACCACCATTCCGTCTATGATAGCTATTCACAGACCAGTCATTTCTTCCGATTGTTCCTTTCCAGATATAGATAACTCTGGATGTGCTTGTGGTTCCTCCTCACAGATTCTTACCTCATTTGTCAGGTCGTGATTGCCGTCAACCTTTTGCTGAAGCACGTGAATGAGCTTTGCCTTGTCATTGCATGGTAAAATCGTACCACCTGAGGCAAATAAAGCCCGTGGATTAACAGAAAATTCATACTGGCCAATGGCCGAAGGCAAACCAACTTTTCTGCTTGTCATGGCAATAACTATTAGCCTGCCAAATAGTTACTTTGTCTCTTTTAGTTCTACTATTTGAGCCTTTGATGTTAACCACTCCTTACTATTCTGATAAGTGCAGCACTTGAGCTTTTATTGTTTTACTGGTGCTCACAAACCAACATCGACATAAAATCGAGCAGCCACATAGTCTTCAACAATTTGCTATCCAAGCTCGTCAAACTTCACTATGTCGTGTACGGCTTTTAATGATATCAAAGCTTTAGTAACTGTATCAAAAGGTATGTCGTTTTCCTCTACTTTGAATAGATTGTAGTAAGACAATGTCGTATTCTTTAGATTGTCTACCATAAGATGGTCATGTGTGATGGTTGACTTTATTAGCCCATGATGCTTACGACTTGCATCAGCACTATGAAACTGTGACTTATACTGTTGACTGATTCTGGCTAATTCTGGGTCAGCTAGAAAGAATATTTGTCTTGCGTTAGGATTTGTCGATATCCCAAACAGTTCTATGCTTTCTTTCATTACATTGTTTTGCATTTCACAAGTATGGTCTTGACCAATTGACACAAATGGAGTTTCATTCATTGTGACAGAGAAATCACCAGAGACAAAGGCAGTCTAAATTTCAGGATCTGTTTTTTCAAGCGCTTTCATATCAGACATATTGAGACCAAAGTCTTTTGCATTTGCTCCTATCCATCGCAAAGAATATCTTAATCAGTTCCGCTCCTGCCTAAAAATGTATGTATCAATCTTTCATTCTCATTACTTTAGTGAATTTCAATAGAGTGCCAATGTTCCCCATGTAACTTACTAAAGACATGAACATCACATTGTCTGACGATCCAAATGCAATGAACCCTTGAAGTCGTTCTTCAATTCCATTTTCTGCAATGGTGTTTCGGATTTCCTCGTATACCTCTCTTACTTTCATACAATGCATTTCAGTGTTTTCAACTGCCTCTTCACATGCTAATGTTACAGATGTACATTTGTCTCTAAGGCCTGGATTCTCATTCAAGAATTCATCAGCCATAATTCCAAAGGGTGCCAAATATGTGGTATGTGTGCATTTACAGCTCGTTTGTAATGGGTACAGTTCAACATCTCTTTTGTGGTAGCAAGTCCTTAAATGCCAGATTTACTCCAAGCATCATCAAGTCCAGAGTTTTCTATCGAGTTGCCAATAGCTCGTATCGAAGCCATGGAGGTATGATGTTCGCTTAGCCTGAGAACATATTGGTCAGTCAACTGCGGATGAGAGTCTACCAACTGCAATGCCTTTCCATGCAATGCAATGTCTATATTAGTAATGTTAATGCTATAGTGCATCCGCCACTTGTTATTATACTCCATGTATCATAATTGTATATTATGTGAGAGGCGCGGGCATACGACGTATGTCTTATCGTGCTCCCGCTTAGACTAAAAATAAATACTGTTTAAACCAATGTCTAATGAAATTACAGTTTTGGGATTCTTATCGCCAAATACCATGACATTTATATGCTGTGCTTGCTTCAATACTGTCAGCAACGTATACTATTCATATGTTGGCGCAGGGATAAGAGAGAGTGGACCCACAGCTGTCACCTCGCGAGAAGGATAAATGATAGAGTTGTATCCAGCCCAACCAGGAAGTTCATTAGCAGTAGCAGATTTGTCTGATGCCGCTCTTGCAATGAGCCATTCTAAATCAGCAGAATTCCTCTGAACGTTGGTAGCATTGAAGTCCTCTATACTACCGTTTTAACTACAGCATTGAACGCCAGGTTGTGAGCACTCTAACATGCTTGTATATTGTGGCTTAAGGGTGAGACCTTGTACGTTTTCAATCTGCTGTGGAACTGAAATATGCTCACCATCGTTCCCAACTGTTTGATAGACTACAGTTATCGGCCCACTGATTATCCATCTTATAAGTGTATAAAGCAATGGAGGCACATCATTTTCTTATCTAATCTTTCATCTTGCAGTTCTCAGGTTTTTATATGCCTTTTTATTGTACTGGCGCATGCATGTGTTCTATGCCATTTGATTGGTCACTGCCTGAGTTAATTAACTGATTTAGTATGCCTTGTTGAGACGCTCTGGGTGAGTACATTAGTGCAGGCTTGGTTAGTGGAGTTTGTCACACAGTCCCCAAATGTAGTAATTCCTGTAGGATACGCATCTTACCCATTTTCGGGAGGATATTGGAACTTAAGACTCGACAGTGTCACCTAAATGTACGAACGCCCAGAAGGCTCATTCGAAATTCAAAACTCAACTTCGAAATTCAAATCTTAAATCAGCATATTATAAAGTCTTATAGGTTGAAATTTACTACCCCTATGTATAAACTGATATCATCCAATATCTATACTCTTAACCACCAATTCGTCGCCACCGATACACTAACAGCTATCCCAATACACACACTCATAGTCGTCTTACATTGATCGCTACCATACCCATACACCCACTGTTCTTACATATACTCCCATATCCACCGTTACCATATTATAACAAATCTACCAAAAACAAACATTTTTAGCCAATGCCATATGCCAATACAACCATAGACCCAATCCTTACCCATTAACCCACTCCTACCATACAATGTCATACGAATACACCACTGCTACAAATATCAATGCAGACAAGACTACATTAGCCTAGTCCATTATCCGTATGGAACATAGACAATTAATCACCATCTAGAAAGGGTCGCTTAAAATAAATAAGTTGCTGTCTCGTTTGGAGGCAGAAGATGGGGTTTTTAATACACGTGGTCAACAGACCACTGTCTTAACGAACCACCATGTTATTGGTCCAAAGGGCAGATGGTTGCTTCAGCAGGTGTGGATGTATTTTGATGTATGATAAGCTGGTATAGGCTATGGGATTATATAAGCATATCCTTAAGCCCAAAGATTAAACAAAGTGCAGTTATTAAGTGACCCGAGAATGATTACTGTTGAAGTTGTTATTGTACAGACAGCACAGCTTACAACAACAATCAATTTCAGAATGAACACTTAATAATAATCCAATACCATAATCCTAGTAACGATAGCTCTCAACCTGTGGAAAAATATGTTTCTGACATTTGTTCAACGGTTTTTAAATGTTTGGTAATTTCCACCACCAACCCCTTCTACCCAATGTAAATGGTGAATTGTAAAATGAGTTTCTATATATAAATCCTTTCACGCACGCACGCACGCGCGCTCACGCAGGTTAACCTGCAAATGCCAACGGGAAACCTGTATAATTGTCAGCTTTTAACACTATGTTCAATAAATTAGGTGTGGTCACAAGACCACTCAGGTTGCGAGGTTCGCTCACAAGAACACGGAACGTAGAGGAAGAGTTATGGAGTACGCGTCTTAGTTTACTATTTGATTTATAGTCAATGCCGGTGTTGAATTCTGTGGTTGTTATAAGTTCAGTTTGCCATTGTTCAAGTGAAAATTATTTATCTAGTATATTACATGTTTAACTAAAGTGTATCTTTAACAAGTTAGCCTGCCCAAGTAAAGGTTGAATATCATTTAGAGAACTCTTTTGTGCTATCAAGCAAGTATTGCGTGATTGCGAATCAGTAAGACAATTATCTACCCACTTATCAAATATCACGCCTGTCATTAGAACCGGCTTGAAATCGATGAATATGATACCTGTCTGTATAGCAAGTTAATCCGGCTCTCGTCATATATTAGCTGGGTCACAACCATGGCTTCACGTGTGGTCTACCATCCGCCAGTCCAGCCTGCCTTAGCTTGATAAATAGTACCGAACCACCCGATCAAAAGTTAACAAACTCTGTTTTACTAGCTTGGCCTAGTCTACTGGCCCAGCATATTATCCTGGTCTAGTACACTAGCCGGAATTAGTCCACACATCAACTGATCTAGCATAGTAAACTGGCCTAGCCTATCGTATTACCCATCCCTACCATGCACCGTCCCACACATGCCCGCCCTGTGAGCGTGTGTGTATATACGCGTGCATGTGTGCACGCGAGTTGGGGGTATTTCGGCGGGTGGGTACTTGGGTGGGTGAGTTGGTGTCTATAGGTACTTGTGTTGGATGTATAATTAATTACTTGGTCGGTGTAAGCATGTATTACAGCTTGGGGTTGGTATGCGGGCGTTTTAGTTTTTGTGTTGGGTGGATCTAGAGGGCCGATATATACCAGGACAATATTTGTATCATTGGTGAATATATGTAACCTATTTATATGCCGATATGTTTCGCAAAGGTTTACTCAGAGTGTTAGCTATGGGTGTATGGGTAGGTAGTTATGGTACATGGGAGGGTGAACCTTGTGCGTGCGCGTGCGCGTGTGCGTGGATAGTAGTAGTAGCTATGGGAATAAGGACAGCTCTCAAGGTGTAGCTATTGGGTAGTGTTAGATATACTCGCAGGGGTATGGTTGCTTTTATGGTATGGGTAGCTATTGGTGTAGGGGTATGGTTAGGTGTAGCTACCATACCATATCCATGCAGCTACACCTACCACAATATAGCAGCCCTTTCCCAGTGCAATACCAACATAGCTACCCAACTCGTACTCTACCTAGAATGATAAACATGCCAAACTGTGGGCCTACAGCTATACCTCTGCCAAAGGTTATCATAATTATCCAAAATCCATAGCTACCTCTGCCAATAGTTATCATAATTATCCAAAATCCACAGCTACCCATGGGAGCTGGGGGTGTGCACCACACACCCCATCCCCACCCACACAGATACATGTACACACACACACACGCACGCACAACACAATCATATGCACAGTGCCTAATTTGGCCCTGTCTCTGCACATGTATATACTGTTTGTTTTCGTTTTTCTTTTCTCCTTGCAGTCCGTTTTGGTGTGGCAGGGGGTGTGGCCTCTGGATGCTTGGCAGATGGAGCACAACGTCAAACACTTGCCAATAAAGCTCCAGCGGCGTATCCATCGTCACTACAGCTACAGCCCACGCATATGCATAACTAATAAAGGTATGCTAATAATTAATGCACCACAGCACCAGGGACAATTAAAACAAGCGACCCAAGGTATCGCTCATCTGGAACATAGGCATTTCAACTAGAAAGGCCATTTGGCATCGGCTATAAGTAGAATGCTAAGGAGTTAACCAGAATTGCAACAAGAACACAGCGGTCATGTTTCTTTACGTATCACCTTCCTTTGAACAACATTTAATGGCACTTAGTCCCTAATTATATCTCCCAAATTTCGACTCAACCCATTCAGTGGTTCTGGAGTTTCGTTTTCATGACAACTAGGTCGTCCGAGATTTGATTGCCTAGATGGTGTTGTATGAGTTTGAATCAATCGCCCTAGCAGTTTCGGAGAACGGCTTTGAAGACGTTTCTAAAAATCTGGCAAAATCCAAGATTGCCGCCGGCCAAATTGGCCGACCGGCTTTGTTTGAACGAACCTGTATATGTATGTCATAAGGATGCTTTCTGCTTAATATACTTGAAATCGGCTCAGCTGTTCTCGAGAAGACGTTTTCCCTATTACTTTAGTAGGCCCTATGGGATTTTTGGGCGGGAAAACGATCCAAGATGGCCGCCAAACAGTTTATCTGACAGTTTCCAAAATGGCAAATTTCAAATCAGAATACCAAAAAAACTATATAAAACCAAATTGGACTTCCAAACTCCATCAAATAAAGAATCCAATATGACCGCCAAACATGTTACATTTTGTTTGGCCATGTTTTTTACACCTCAACTTCCTTTAACTAAACTTTAATGGCCCTTAATCCCTAATTATATCTATCAAATTTCGGCCGGATCCGTTCAGTGGTTCTGCAGAAGTCATTTTCGTGAAAACTAGGACATCCAAGATGACCGCCGACCTATTTGTGCAATCAAGTC
This sequence comes from Chaetoderma sp. LZ-2023a, assembly GCA_034401795.1. Classification (NCBI taxonomy): domain Eukaryota; kingdom Metazoa; phylum Mollusca; class Caudofoveata; order Chaetodermatida; family Chaetodermatidae; genus Chaetoderma; species Chaetoderma sp. LZ-2023a. The sequence continues at coordinate 118,235,307 of CM067372.1, forward strand.
GCCTTGAAGAAACTTGATTCAGCTCTTGGCCTGGATGATATTTATGTTTTGAATCGACCCCCTAAGAGGTTTTGGAGAAGATATTTAAACACATTTCTAAAAATGGGCCAAAATCCACGATGGCCGCCGGACAAATTGGCCAATCTGCTTTGTTTTAACAAACGTGAATCGCTATGGCTTAAGGTTACTTACTGCCAAATACAATTGAAATCGGCGCTGTTGTTCTTGAGAAGTCGTTTAAATGAAAAGTTTACGGACAGACCACGGGTGGTTGCCATAACATAAGCTCACTTAGCCTTTCAGGCCAGGTGATCTATCAAGAGGCCAGTGACGCTCACCTGAACCCATTATCATATGAACCATTTGCATTTGAAGAGACATGATGGATATTTTTCGGAAAATCCAAGATGACTGCCAAAGAAATTAACCAGTCAAAATCCGTATCTGATTTCTTGAAGCACATCGTCATAGGATCGTTCCACCTACGTTTGATTAAGTAGTAATAACAACGATTTAAACGTTGCTGGACAATGTTTGGAAAATCCAAGATGCCTGCCGAAAACAATCGCACAATCAAAATACCCATTAGAACTCTTGAAGTCCATCACCATAAGATCATTCCACCCAAGATTTATTGTAATTGGGGGATTGTTTAAGGAAGAGTTGCATTTTAAAGGATTTCTGGAAAATCCAAGATGGTCACCAGAAAAATTGACCAATCAAATTGCTGTATATATGTTCTGAAGCCTACCACCTTAGGGTGCTTCCAGGCTGGTTAAAATCGCGTCAAACAGTTAATGAGGATTAGCATTTTAAACGATTTCTCACCATCTTTCGGAAAATTCAACATAGCCAGCGAAAAGAAATTGACCAATCAAAATTCGTATGCAAGTTTTGCAGCCTATTGATCAATAAATATTCTGAAAAGAATTTCAAGAGGGTACCAGCATAGATAGGATCCTTCCAGCCAGATTTGGTTGAAATCGGTCAAACCGGTTTGACGGACGGGCAATGGACGGCTGCCATGGCATAAGCTTAGTTGGCCTTAAAACAAATGAGACATGTTCTAGTTGCAAAATAGCCTATAATTGGCTTTTTCAAAAATGTTTGCAGTGGAAGGGAGGTGATTCTTGAATTCTGCTTCCGCCTTGGAATGAATTGTGTCCCATGTTCTTTCCGGCCGATTTCGTTGGAATCTCCGGAAGATGGGTGAATCCAGTTTCTGATTTTCTCAGTTAAACATATGACGTCATAATCAACAATGTCGTATGTAGGCTGACGTGATACCGGTAATTAATTAATTAAGTCATGAATGACACGATTTAGTCCGTCTTAAAGGCTTAATAGTCCGTCAAGTTGTACGAATTTCTTCAGGCCTACTATTTAACCGTTTCATGCCCAAGACGGCCAAAACCGACTGCTACGGTGATGTTGCGGAATACCCACACGTAGACTAAGAGAATAATATTTTTGAAAATTTACAACTGGAATGATAACCGAGCCAGTCATTCCAGTGGGGAATTTTCAAACATACTACTCTTGGCATGCAAATTGACATTCAATATGCAAATATTTTAATATTCTTGACCAAATTTAGTCATTAAATGGTTAAACAGTATTTTGAACATAGGCAGCAACACCACCCAATCAAATTTGCTTCAAAATATTCTTATATTATTATGCTCACCTGTATAGTTTTCTGGAGATTGAGAGGCAGAGATTGCAGTGATCGATCGCTCCCAGCTAGAGATGGATTTTAGCTTTTAGATAGCTAAAACTGGATTGCTTCAGTTGATGAATGGAGCAAGGTCTCGAATTAACCGCCCACGAGCGCTCACTCACTCTCCCGCCTCGAGTGATCTATCTCTGCTACACCACATATATACATAGACAAAGCAACTTACGTATCAAGTTGAACACAGATAAAATAAATTTCACAGACTCAACAAATAAATTAATGCAAAATTTCCACTACGTCAATATTAAGTCAATGGTCCCGAATATGCTATTCTAATCTTAAGTGTACGATGACGACAACGACGATGACGACGTAACTTGCCAGTACGTGTGTGATGTTTATCATATGTTGTCATGACGGGAAACTATCGGGACTACCCCACCCTTGCATTGAGGAGCCTATACGCGCGTTTTTATTCAGTTATCTCCCTTAGTTTCGCTTACCGCCGTTAGGTGGCAGTTATAGCCACGCCGCCATTATACTCGTGGAAATGAAGCGAAGCGTAGCATCGCACCTCGCGTAGAGTCGTGTGTTATAGTAGCCTACTTCAGCGCGCGTATGCTGAATATCAATATTCCAAAAGTACGCAAAATAAACACATGGCAAGATGACATGAGAGGATGGCCACGTATTATTTATGGGAATATTTGTACAATCTCGTTTTATCGGAAGCAGTTGATGGAATTTAGCCCTGTGACCAAAAAGCTAGTTTCACGCTTGATCCGGTGAAGCTAGGCCAGCCAACTCAGTGTGGGAGTAGGTGGGGGTGGGGTGCGGGTGACAACAATATACGGTAATAGCTGATATCCAATAATATCATTTACTACAGGTGTATCGGAATGACGGTTACTGTTTTACAATCCTGATAATATAATCAATTTATATTTATAATTCTGTAGTTTGTCCTTAATAATTGAACCACGATGCAGTAATGGGGTATTTTTTACTAAGTCAGAGCCCACAGAGTAGGTCACGCACAAGAATCTGTCCAACCCACCCTGATGGCCAGTCTGTTGAGCATCTACGTATGGAACACCTCTATGTTATAATACAAGAGCAATCAGAGATTGCAGATACTAGGCCACCCACCCTCCCCCTCGCAACCCAGTTTTTGTCACATAGTAGTCTTCAGATCTTTTTGGATTTTCCGGATTTCTTTAGATCACCCCCGAAAGTTATGGAATCCTAGTGGATGGTCGCGCTTTTTCTTGTGTTAAAATTTGAGCAAAATCATACCAGCAGTTTCCGTGATATCCATAGATCCAGAATTTGATCCGATCTGGGTCTGGGTTCTTTTTATCACGGCCAACGTTTTGGAGTCCTATTGCTATTCCTTCATTGTGTTGGAATTTGAGTCAAATCGGATCCGTATTTTTTAGGCATAGTACCGTACCTGAAGATACGCACGCACGCCCGCACCCGATCGCAATATCCTCGTCCTCTTACAGGCCGAGCGTAACATCATCTGTTCATACATGGGATTTATCAGTCGTATAATACAGTTTCCTCGATATATATCAGCGTGTCAATCCATATGTACTTCCCATCATCCACCCGCATATTAACCAACCCGCATACAGATAGGTAGGTAGGTAGGTAGGTAGGTAGGTAGGTAGGTAGGTAGGTAGGTATTTTTATTTTATTGACGCACTGGCACCGTGCGGCTTCAATTTCCACATGCTAACCAACCGACAGTCATGCACCCATTAGTTTAATTTGTTGATCACCATCTCCCCAGTCGAGGATCGAAATGCCATACTGCAACTCCGCATGGCATCAGCAAGTGACAGCAACCAGACATCTTTCCACTGGACCACCACGCAAAGACTAAAAAAGTTTAGGTTTAGCCGACCAGCGTTCACATGTCTGATATACTGACACTCTGACGATTCATATGGAACTATCTGTGGATGCACCTGCCACGATTCAATCCTTGGCTTTTAAGCCTATTGTACTCTGACTCCATCACGCCTCTGGCAGTATATGTATTTTTATTTTATTGACGCACTGGCAATGTGCGGCTTCAATTTCCACATGCTAACCAACCGACAGCCATGCACCCATTAGTTTAATTTGTTGATCACCATCTCCCCGGTCGAGGATCGAACCGCCATACCGCAACTCTGCATGGCATCAGCAACCAGACATCTTTCCATTGGACCATCGCGCCAAGACCAAAAAAGTCTAGATTTAGCCGACCAGCTTTAACATGTCTGATATACTGACACTCTGACGATTCATATGGAATTATCTGTGAATGCACCTGCCACGATTCAATCCTTGGCTTTTAAGCCTGTTGTACTCTGACTCCATCACGGCTCTGGCAATATATGTATTTTTATTTTATTGACGCACTGGCAACGTGCGGCTTCAATTTCCACATGCTAACCAACCGACAGTCATGCACCCATTGGTTTAATTTGTTGATCACCATCTCCCCGGTCGAGGATCGAACCGCAATACTGCAACTCAGCATGGCATCAGCAACCAGACATCTTTCCACTGGACCACCGCGCCAAGACTAAAAAAGTCTAGGTTTAGCCGACCAGCTTTCACATGTCTGATATACTGACACTCTGACGATTCATATGGAACTATCTGTGGATGTACCTGCCACGATTCAATCCTTGGCTTTTAAGCCTATTGTACTCTGACTCCATCACTAGGTAGGTAGGGCGGTAGGTAGGTAGGAAGGTAGGCAGGTAGGCAGGTAGACAGACAGACAGACAGACAGACAGACAGACAGACAGTCAGTCAGTCAGTCAGTCAGTCAGTCAGTCAGGCAGGCAGGCATATAGATATATAGATAGAGGCACATAGTGTATACATGTATGGGTGCTTGCATGTATGCCTGCGTACGAATGCTTCTAAGTATTTCGTTCCCTGCATGATTCGTACACCCGCACATAGTTATTTTATCCGTACCTATAGTCAATCAGCAAGCGCATCGCGTATTAGATTTTCAATTGCCGAATTGCCCTCCCTCCCGCCCTCTCTCCAGCAAGCAGGTAATCCAGAAATCCGCCGTTTTCCAGATGACTTCTGCTTCTTAAGTTTATCGGTCTTTGTATGCATGTTTCCGCAATGATACAGGTTGTACTTAGATAGTTCTCTCGAAATGGTTCAGGACAACACGCTCTAATTGCTTCTCTGGGAAGCCAGGCTATTAACCCCTTTAATTGCTCTACAAAAATGGGAAGCTGTGATGTGAATATTTTGTTAGCTAAGCTTTTAGACATTCCAAAACGACGAGCCAGATCAGAGCCGGATTTATCCTACTAGGGGCCCAGGGCTATTAACTTTCTGGGGCCCTATCAATTTCAGACGATAAAAATTATATAACAATGATGGTCGGAGTGGGGGGGGGGGCATCGTCCTATCACCCGGTCTCGCCCTCCCACTAACGCTCTCGTATCGAGTCCAGCGATGCGATGTGAGTGGGCGTATGTTAGTATGATGGGGTGGGGCGGGGGGGGGGGTGGGGTGGGGGCTCTGGCCGCTGATAAATTATATACACTACTACTACTACTACTACTACTACTACTACTACTACTACTACTACTACTACTACTACTACTACTACTACTACTACTACTACTACTACTACTACTACTTGCCTTTAAAGTTACACATTGTTATTATAAAATAATTACAATAATTACAGCCCTTGCGTAAATCCAGCTCTGAGTCAGATCATCAAATATTAAATGAAGTTTCAGGCGCATTAATACCAGCAAAAATTGATCTTCTGTGCTGTTTTGAAATGTGAATGTATTAAATGGTGTGATGACAGACTAGAGTGAAAAATACCTGTTTTGTCACACCTGTATACAATAACGCATCGCTATCAGTAGCGAGTTTTTCTGAGCCGACATTATTTGCAAATAAGTGGACACAATTAATGACCACAGATGTCCCATTCGTATCTCGGGAGATCTCATTTGCTACGAGATCGAGAAAAGTATATTCTCGAAGAAGCCACACCTCTAATTTTAGATTGCAGATGCTCTTTTTAAATATTGATATCTGACTTGATAATTCTAACCATGTAAAATGGCCTCAGCGCAAGTCTTAGAAGTGCCTGTCTGCCGGCCAGGAGAGGAGCGCTTGGGAAGGTTTTACCACTGGAATGACAGGCTCTATAACCGAGTGCGTCATCTCAGTGGTAAATGTTCAAGAGTGGTTTGTCTTGGTCTGCAAAATGACGTTTTCTATGAGAAAATAGAAATTCCCCTTAATAAATTTAAAGTATAGCGGGTTAAGCTGTACAGGATAGAGACAAATCTTTTTTGATGTACAGAATATGCCATCGAATACATTGGAATTGTTGCTGAACATAGCAGCAACATAACCTGCTCTAATTGGTTTCAGAGGTTTCAACGATCCTCATGGTAAGCCGTATTGGTACCGCAATCTCCGGATCTATAATAATTACCAGTTGGTCATTACATAGTGGCCTCTTTATTCCTAAGATACTAAGTGATCAGTATCTCCCGACTAGTCGATCCACAAATATTGATATCTGACTTGATAATTTTAACCAGGTCCTTAATGACTCACCACACATTGGTGAATTGATAATTGGTTTACTGCTGATTATATATACATGTGTGCGTTGGTGCGTGTGTGAGGATACAGATATGTGCCTGGAATATTGAAGGCTTGGCCATAAGAGATAAGGCTGAGGACCCTGTCTTCCTAGATAGTGTTTGTAAGTGTGATATCATTGGACTCTGTGAAACGTGGACAAATAAAGACACCCTAAATACAAAGCTTTCTATTCCCGGGTATGACTACCTCCATTTATTTAGGCTAAAACGCAAATCAAAAGGCCGAAACAGCGGAGGCATCATCATATGTTTTAATACATGTCTACAGGCAGGCATTAGCCAGCTCGCAAGCCAAAGCACAGAGTTAATCATGGATTAAGCTGGATAAGATTTCGTTGGTCTTGCAAAGGATACCCTGCTCTGTATGTGCTATGTAACACCTCAGAATTCATCGAGTCGATCAGGCCCCCAAGAAACTAACACCCTTGAAATCTTGGATGGTGAAATAGCTTCATACTCGAACCATGACAACATTGTAGTAATGGGGAACTTTAATGCCCGAACAAGCACATTGCACGATTATGTCATAAATAGTACCAAGCATAATCAAACAGCAGACGCAGATGATACATCTTGTAGAACAATATACGACAGTCCCAACTCAACGTTACAACTTCGACATAAAAACAAATGAATATGGTAAAGAATTTATTGACCTTTGTATTTCCGCAAACCTGAAAGTGCTTAACGGACGCTATCTGGGAGACACACTCAGAAACCCCACATGCTTCAAGTATAACAGTGTTAGCGTAGTCGATTGTGTTGCAGTGGAAAGGGAGATCTTACACAGAATTAGCATCTTTCATGTTAATCCACCTAACTATCTCTCTGATCATTGCCCAATATACTTTAACCTAAAAACTGATACCACCATGTACAATACTATGTCAAAAGACTCGGCCGCAAGTAAACCAACACCACCTAAATTTCAATGGGAATCTGATTCATCCATCAAAGTTAACGTGGCTTTACACAGTTTTGATATAAGCAGCCTGCTGGCTAACTTCAAGAGCCCACATTTTGAAAATACCCAAGTAGGAGTAGAACAAGCAACTGCTGAATTCAAGAATATCTTATTCCTTGCAGTTAAGGCTAGCCTAAACATCAAACACTTCGAAACTACATCTAAGCACAAGAATACCGGAACACACAAAACTAGACGTAGCAAAAAATGGTTTGATAAAGACTGTAGTCGCATGCGCAAAGAAACCCTAAAACTAGGACAACTGCTGCAAAGATACCCATATTATAGAAAACAGAGAGAACGTTATTTAAAAAAAACCTAAAACCTATAAGAAAGCCGTTAAATATACGCACAGGCAGTATAAAGAAAATCTCCTAAATAAAATCAATTCTATACCTGTGGGGAACCAAAAGGAATTTTGGCGTTTAATTAACTCTATGAACATAAAAAAACCCACAAAACAAAAGTACAGAGATCAACAACAACTAAACAAGTCTTAGAGAAATGAGCTTAGTAGTCCCATCTTATCTGACGAAATTATCGCTAGTATTAAAAGTATCAAAAATGGCAAAACTAGTTGCACAGACATGATATTTAATGAAATGCTTAAAACAGGTCAATACCCCACTGTTCTCGTAGCCCTACTAGACCAATTAAACTCTATCTGAATCTGATGGCTGCTGCCCGGACTCGCTCGTAAAACATTCTCAAGCACATTCTCTCTCACCCGCTTGATATATCCAATCCCTGTATCATGAGGCAGTTCTCGCCCAGCACTGGTACTGTACAAACCGTTATTCAAACCGTGTATTATTTTATATTACAAGCAGTAGTTTTAGTAAAGTCATATATCTGAGAATCACGCTTGTTTTGTTTGCACAATACTATAAATGGCGGCGACGGAAAAAGTGTTGTAAATCTAGTGTTTAAGCAATTAACAGTTCAAGTTAATTAAAACAGATTTCAGTGTAGCTAATGTTGATTTCTACTTAGTTTTTACGGCTGAATATTCTAAGTTCACCTGTACCTGTACTGGACAATATCCGCCATGGCTATGTGTATGAACTTTGGTTTACCGGCTTTACCTCCATTCGATGCGGATGCAGATCACGCATCATTGGGCTCTAAGTGGAAATCTTGGGAGGGATATATTTACAATATACTTGGATGCTGTGGGAATAGAAACTGACAAGCAGAAACGGGCGTTATTGCTTCACTTGTCTGGTGAATCAGTCCAGAAAGTGTTCCAGGGCTTAACGGACACTGGAGACTCATATAAAATTTCCTGTGAAAAATTGGACGAATATTTCCTGCCTAAGAAGAACGTTCGTTATCAAAGATATGTGTTCAAACAAGCAAGACAAGATTCAGGTGAATCGATCGATCAGTTTGCTACGCGGTTGCGGACTCCATCATTGACGTGTGAATTTGCTAATTCTGATGATGCAATTGCAGACCAGGTTTTAGAGAAATGTACCTCTAATCGTCTCAAGCATAGAGTGCTGCGTGATATGGATACATCATTAGCCAGCATTTTGCAGACCGGTCGTGCGATGGAACGCGCTGACACACAGGTTCACTCTATGGAACAGCCGATGTCCCGAGATAATCACTTGAACTCGCTGACATCCATAAAACACAGAGAACCCCGAAAGCAGCGGAACACTATGCGGAATAAAACTCCTAAATCACGTTCATGTTTCAATTGCGGAGGAGAGTGGCCCCACGATAAGCAAAGGCCGTGCCCAGCATTCGGCCAAACATGTCGTAAATGTTAAAACAGGAACCACTTTCAGAACGTTTGTTGGTCAGACAAACAACCAGTAACGACTACTTACAAATCGGGGCAAAACAGAATGGTGCGCACAGTACACAAACAACCCGCCAGTGCAGAAAGTTCATCTTCGGATGATGAATTTACATTTGTAGTGAACAAGGATAAATCTTGTAAGAACTATATACTGTCTGTCAATGATAAACAACCCAAGGCTAGCATCACAATCGCTGGTGTTCAAATACCTATGATTATTGACAGTGGTGCATAAGTCAACTTGATAGATGCTGAACATTATGCAATCATTACCAAGCGAAATAAAACTCTGAAATTTCACGTCACAAACGTCCGTCTATATGTCTATGGATCGACTAGCCCACTACCAATTGTTGGAAAGTTTGAAGCCACCATAGAATCCATATCACGCATATCGGTAGAAACCTTTTTTGTCATGGACAAACACGCTGGATCATTATTAGGTTACAAAACAGCTACTGAACTTGGACTAATTACCCTGCCTAGTGCTGATATTTTTCTGTTGGCCACTGTACAACAATCACCGTCATTGACACAAAATATCTTGTTAACAAATATTCTGACAAATATTCTGACGTTTTTCAAGGCATAGGAAAATTAAAGGATTATCAGTTCAAAATCCATCTTGATGAAACAGTTAAACCTGTCGCCCAGCGTGACGCAATCCTTTTCATATTAGAAAGCAGGTAAACTCGAACTGAAAGAACTTGAACAAGCTGGAATAATAGAAACTGTAGATGGTCCTACTGACTGGGTGTCACCAATTACAGCCTTTCCAAAGAAACACGATCCTTCGAAAGTGCGGATATGTTTAGACATGAGACTTCCAAATCTCGCAGTTCATAGACAACGCCACCCCATGCCGACGCTGGAGGAGGTAATCCATGAGCTAAATGGTGCTTCTGTATTCTCAAAGCTGGATCTAATGCAGGGTTATCATCAGATAGAACTTACAACGTTCGTGACACACAAAGGACTCCGACGTTACACGAGCCTGATTTTCCGTCTGTCTTCTGCATCAGAAGTGTTTCAGCATGTTATTCAACATGTGCTTACTAGCATAGAGGGAGTGAAAAACGTATCTGATGACATAATCGTCTTCGGTGTCGATAAGGAAAGTCATGACAAAGCTCTACGTAACACATTGCAATGGCTGAGAGAAAAAGGACTTACTCTAAACAGAGATAAATGGGAATTCAGTCAGTCTAATCTCACTTTTCTCGGTTTTGTATTCTCCAAAGACGGTATTTCTCCTAACCCTAACAAAGTCACTGCAATCAAGGAAATACATGCACCTACCAGTGTTTCAGTTGTTCGTAGTCTGCTCGGAATGACTAACTATGTGTCCAGATTCATTCCAAACTATGCATTGATCACAGAGCCATTACGCGAGCTTACAAAGAAAAGTATCAAATGGGACGGGACTGCAAGACACCAGAGAGCCTTGGATAGGCTGAAAGACACTCTCACTAGTGATTCCATTATTTCCTATTATGATCCTCGAAAGGAAATCGAAATAATAGTAGATGCTAGTCTGGTAGGCTTCGGTGAATTTCTGACACAGAAAGATTTTGCACAACAAACGAATGTTGTAGCTTACGCGAGCCGTGCATTAACAGCCGTGGAGAAACGGTACTCTCAGATTGAACGCGAAGCGTTGTCAATCGTATGGGCCTGTGAACGTTTCCATATTTATATCTATGGAACAAATTTCAAAGTGATAACGGATCACAAACCACTTGAATCACTATTTAACAAACCAACAGCGAAACTCCCTGTCAGAATCGAGCGATGGCACCTACGACTATAACCCTATGACTTCAAAGTGTTTTACCGACCAGGTGCTCAAAATCCTGCAGATTACCTATCACGTCACCCGTTGGCATCACTGCCGCGTACAGACAGAAACATTGCTGATGAATCTATCAATTTCGTATCTGGAAACGGCACTCCAAAAGCCATGACCTTGAAAGAAATAAGATAAGCCAACCATAATGATGCCGTCATGAACAAAATAAAAGAAGGGATCAATTCGGGAATTTGGAATAAAACTGACATGGATCTTCAGCCGTTCAAAAAACTTAAAACTGAACTCTCTGTCTCAAATGATTACATAATATTGCACGGAACACGACTCACCATTCCGCATTCACTTAGCGAATGAGTGCTGGCATTAGCGCATGAGGGCCATCAAGGCATTGTAAAAACAGCACAGCTACTGCGAGAGAAAGTGTGGTACCCTAGCATAGACACAGATGTTGAGAAATTAATCGCCAAGTGTATTCCATGTCAAGCGACTGGAGCTACCAGTAATCCAGAACCTCTACAAATGACTGAATTACCTTCCAAACCATGGAGTAACGTGAGTGCAGATTTCTGTGGGCTTTTCCCGTCTGGAGACTATATTCTTGTTGTTATTGACGAATATTCGCGATACCCGGATGCAAAAATTCTAAAATCTCACAGCTGCAAAGGTGATTAATAAACTAAACAGAATTTTCGCCACTCATGCCATCGTGAATGTGCTCAAATCTGATAATGGGCCACCATTTAACAGTGCAGAATTTTCAAACTATGCCTCTTTAATGGGATTTACACAGAGAACAGTCACACCATATTGGCCTAAAGCAAGTTCGGAAGCTGAACATTTTATGAGAACAATCGGGAAGGCAATTCGTGCAGCGAACACGGAAAACTAAAACTGGAAAGAGGAGTTAAATCAGTTCTTACTAAATTATATTGCAACATCTCATTCCACAACGGGAAATTCACTTGCTGAACTTTTATTCGGACGTAAAATTAAAACAAAGTTACCCGAGATGAGGACTCAATCCGCTATCCCGGATACAAATGTGCAACAAAAAGACTCGAAAATGAAAGCAAAAAATGAAAGCATATGCTGACAAACACCACGCAGCGAAGCTATCACCAGTGCAAGTAGACGATACAGTATTATTAAAACAGAGCAAACGAAATAAACTTACAACACCGTTCGATACAAAACCATATAAAGTCGTTGAGAAGAAAGGGTCTATGGTTACCGTCGCAGATTCCACAGGAAAAACGTATGCGCGAAACTCTTCTCATGTTAAGAAATTACCAAGCGATAAATATACTGATACATATACATGTAACTGGGAATCTGACTCGAATGTTTCATCAGATGATTTTGACGATGACCTCGGCAAGGACCTTAGCCTGCGTGATTACTCCGAAATCGAAACACGCATATATCCACTCAGACGCAGACGTCCTCCAGACTTTTTGCAATACTACTAGGCAGAATAATTCCATTTGGACAACGCGTGTTACTAGTATTACGTGTGAAACCCATAACGGAATATTATACACCAAAATTGCGATCAATGGAATATCCTATCGTTTATAGCGTTATTATGGGCCAATCAGTGTATATAGGGACATAATAATTCCCTTGATTGGCTAGGGGTACTGTGTAGTCAACACATCCCCAGTAAGTGTGTTCAAATTGACCCTGTGAAGTTATCCGCCATATATTAGTTCTCGTTCAATGGAATATTCAATTATATCGTTATCTATAAGAGAACTGTATACTATTTACTGTAGATAATTATTCAAAAGAGGGGAGAAATGTGGTGTACCGATGTGAACTAGACCAATTAAACTCTATCTGAATCTGATGGCTGCTGCCTGGACTCGTTCGTAAAACATTCTCAAGCATATTCATGAGGCAGTTCTCGCCCAGCACTGGTACTGTACAAACCGTTATTCAAACCATGTATTATTTTATATTACAGGCAGTAGTTTTAGTAAAGTCATATATCTAAGAATCACGCTTGTTTCGTTTACACAATACTATACCCACCTCTGTAAATTTGTCAATTGGTTAATTTAATATTTTATGGAGGCACTTTCCCATCATGTTGGAATGCCGGGCTAATTATACCAATACACAAAAAGGGAAGTCCACTTGACTGTAACAACTAAAGGGACATATGCATAACAAGTTGTCTAGGTAAACTCTTTAACAGTATTCTCACCAAAAGATTGATAACCTGTATTAATGCACATGCCCTGCTAAGCAGCAACTAATCAGGATTCAGGCCAAACTTTCGCACAACAGATCATGCCCAAACCCTCTCTAGTATTATTAACAAATATGTGCATCATAACAACAAAAAACTGTACTCCTGTTTTGTTGACTTCAGCAAAGCATTTGATAAAGTAAACCGAGACCTACTTTTGATCAAATTACTAGAAAAGGGTATTGGTGTCGGTTTTATGATATCGTGAAATCAATGTATAAACACACAGAATATCGAGTTAAAACGAGTACAGGTCTCTCCGGTCCATTCAACTCCAACAGTGGAATTAAACAAGGTGACACCCTTAGTCCACTTTTGTTTGTAGATGATGTCAGTTATGCATTCAACCAACACTGCGACCCAGTAAAACTGAATAATATATCCATCAATCATCTGTTATATGCTGATGACTTGTTACTACTATCCAAAACTGAGACAGATCTTCAGCAGTGCCTGGACAATGTAAAGATATTCTGTGATAATACCCTCCTGACTGTAAACCTAGTTAAAACGCAGACTCTCGTTTTTAATAAAAGTGGCAGAGTAGATAAAAACCTCAAGTTTACTCTCGGGTAAAACCAGCTATTCGCAACTGATCAATATTGCTACCTCAGCACAAGCTTCAGGAACCGTCTCCATAAACAGTAAAATTCAACATGGCAAAGCACTAAGAGCATTTTTCAAAATTAGGTGGGATTCATCCTAATGCACAACTAAAGCTGTTTCACTCTTTAGTCCAGCCAATCATACTTTATCATTGCGAAATCTGGGGGCCAAAAGCAGCCAAGTTGTTTGTCAATAATGAATTCAGTAAACTAGACAATTCCTTTCACCATGGGAAACTCACCAACAAGTTCTGCAAACAAGCCCTAGGTGTGCATAAAGATGCGTCCAACATTGCTGCCAAATGGGAACTGGGAAAGTACCCACTTACCTTGGAAATCATTATAGCACTCCTAAAACATCGGAAGTGGGTAATTAGATTATCGGATGACAGAATTGTCAAACAAGCATATCTAAGTGATCTGGAAATACTTAGCAAGAACAAAACACAAACTACCAATAGACACACATGGCTAGACATACTAAAGGAACTACTAACATCCAGTGGATTAAGTGATATTTGGGTTAATCAGAACCCAAACAACCAAACTACTGATGCAGGCCACACATACACTTGAAAGAGCAATACAACAAGTCCTTCTTTAACAAAATTCAGACAACAGCTAAACTCTCAACATATGCAAAGATAAAAAAACAGCTATACAATCGAACCATACCTAAGCCAAAACATCCCTTTCAAATTCAGAGCAACAGTAGAAAAACCAGAATCAGCGCACACCAACTAGAAATTGAAACAGGTAGACATAAAAAAATTAGCAAAGATAAGAGACTGTAAACTGTGAGCAAAAGATACCGGAGATGAAAAACACATCGTAACAAGGTATTCCCTCAACTTAGAACAACAAGTAACACTTCAGAACAAATTACAATAATAACAAATTCTAAACTTTGACAACCTAGATGTACTCACACACAACTTGTAAAGCAGTAACTAGCATAATGGAACACTGAAAAGAGCTGCTATCCAACCAACCACCTGCAACGTAATTGACTACAATACTAACACATGGACGTAATGCGATCATGCAAGTGTGTATGCTGGTGGGCGCGCGTGTGTTCGTATACGGATCTAGAGCTTAGGCACATATACAAACTTATTAAGAGCCTAGTAATATAGTGTCTATGTATATAATATATATGTACTGTATATATGTACCTAATGTTATGTAATATAAGCTATATGATATATGTATGCTGATTAGCCACATTGGCACCACAAAAAGCAAATACATCTTATCCTTATCCTTTACGAAGAACGGGCAATCGTTCGGATTAACTTTAAAGGGAGATAACTATTGATGGTTAATGTTTTAAGAACACACATTTATTCCCCATTGCCGATTTAAGCCTAAGAAACATTATAAATGTAGATGCATAATATTAAATTAGGTTGTCAATAATGAGCGGTGGGTGGGGTGTGGGGGGGGGGGGGGTGTGGTCAGCTGGTATTTAATTTATGTTAGCTTATTGATGTTACTATAGATAATGGTGTCCATCGCGTGTCTGTCTGTCTCTGACATTCCTATATTATATCGTTCAATCATCTGTGTCTGTCCAGAAGCTGGCGATAATTGGCTCTAGTATCGCGAAACATTAATTCATTGATCCCTTTGCGGCCACATCTAGAGGCTCAAGAATTATTTTTAGTAACACGATAGAAAGACAATATGTGCGACGCCACTTTGACCTGCAGAAGAACCAGTAGGTCTGCACGATTATTGTTGTGAATGACCGTGATCAATTATTTAATAATCGTTATTACGTGATTAATGAGCCTGGTACAAATTACCCAAACATACATGTAACAACAACGGCATATATATGACGAAAGCTGCAATGGTCCACTATTTTTGAAAATGTATCATTGGAATGCCTGACTCATTCCAGTGATACATTTTCAAAAAATAGTCTTCTCTAGGCCTGCAAATGGACATATATTTGCTGAACAAATATCGATTTTCGCGACCGATCGCCTTAAAGAATAACTAAAATGTAGATTCTTGAAATATTTTATGCAGTAGAAATTATTCACAATTGATTATTCGATTATTTAATTTCTAATCATATTAATTCATGATTTATAAAATAATCACGATTCTCGATTTACGTAATTGCGCACGTCGAGGAAACATTAGACTGAACGAGTTAATGGGCAGTGACCCACCCCTACGTTCCTTACATGAATAGGATTTTGGCACTACCTAGCCAATCGATACCACTAAAATTCTAGGTTGGGTATTCTGTATTTTAGTTCCTGTTTGGTGTACTTGCTACAATTAACAAATAGTAATGTGTTTAATATTTGAGCGGAACACGTGTAACAACAAACCACAAAATGGTAAATGGCCCTAGCCTATCTTTACAGAGGTAACCGAAGGTACATGGTTAATGTTGGCCTATGTAAGTTAATCAGGTCTGAGGAATTGTCTGTAGGCCTATGCTTAACACTTAACATTGAAAAAATAGATGCTAAAAGGGAAAACTATTCCAATGGACCTTTCCATGTTTATCTATCCATCATATTACGTCATAATCAACAACGTGACGTGTAAGATGATGTCATAATCATGACGTTATGAGTGACTCGATATAGTCCATCTTTAACGCTTAATAATCCGACACAGGCATATGCAGCACCCAGTGAAATTAGCTTCGAAATATTTAACAGCTTACTTGTATAGTTTTCTGGAAATTGATAGTCAGAGAGTTCAGAGATCGATCGATCCCAACACGGACGAGGTGTGGGCGGAGCTTAGATAGAGATTGGCGGGGCGTGGCTAAAACTGGAGGGCCCATTATAATAAACCAATGTGGGGGAGTTGAATTTAGGTTTGCTAATTTTATTACGAGCTTGTTCCCTCAGAGCTTATGCAAACTGTCATAAACCTAAGGAGGAAAAAGCCTAAAGGGGTAGCCGTAGCCGGATAATCCCCCTTCCCCTCCCCACTGTCCCCTCCCCCAACCGGTATGCTCAGCGCAAACTATTATTAAATATCAGATGAAATAAATACACATAGTCAGGCATTCTTCAATTTTGTAGCGATAAAGTATCATTTTCTTACAGGAAATGGGTTAATCAGAAATCCACCTTGTTCAAGTCACCCTTGACCTGTGACGTGTACACGAGAACGATCTTTATCAACGGACATATGTCAGTATTGCGTTTCTATGCAATAGTGGTGTACTTAACGATTATTTCAGCGTTTATAGTATATACACGGACAGCGATATACTCATTTTTCTAAACCAGATATATCATTCTGTTCACCAAACTCATTCATTTCCTCACCCACCCACCCACTCGATCCGACTTAGTGACCCAGTTCAACTTAACCACATCCACGCATGCACAGTCATTGGCACCATTCACTCACCCACACAGACACACCCAGGGACACCTACCAATGAGTGATAAAATCAAGAAGTTAGTGTTACACTGACGGGATATTGGCGAAAATATTTGCATTTTGCACTTCCAAATGCTAATCTAGATTTGTATCAAGATCACAATGACGACCTCAAAAGTCCGAATGTCTGTGCTGCTCCTCCTGGTTGAGGTAACTATATGTCGATGCTTAGTTCCAATAATTTCACCAATTCTGAAATGAAGACCAGACGAGCTAACCAGAATCAAACTGTTAAACTGCATTTTATCCAAATGAAACAACGTTTATACAAGCACCATGACCCACCGCCAAAGCACTTAACACACGGTGCCCCTTGGTGGTATGCAACTTACAGGTCCTAACAGCATCACCCACCGCATGTAGCAGCAGTAACAGTGACAAGGACAGCGATCAACATTCAGCATCATAGATTCGCAAGAAGAAGCATCATCCCAAGAGCAGAAAACTTCAGCGATGCAACTACTTCTTTTGCACATCCACTTCTTTTGCACATCCACTAAACACCACATGATGCATTGTCAAAGTATCTAAGCCAGCTGGCTCTTATCTGCGACCACACACAGTCCTGGCCAGACTGCTGTCTACACAAATCCATGATACAACATACCAGCATCAACGATACCGCCATTGCTACCCCCAGCTCTGTCATTGGCTAATCAATCACAGCAGCAGCGATGACGAGTTGGTCCCTTCCTCACTCAGCCACCGATTGCACTCACGGGAGCCATCCAAAAGCAAACGGACTATATACAGGATGATACTGCACCAAAAGAGATCCCTCAGGCAGTATCATTGGAAACTCTTCCATAAGCACACCGCAAAGTAATATACAAGTGTGCTTGCCTGTTTAGTGGCGTTTCGTCCAGTGCCACTGTAGACACTGGTGCATCCATCACCGTTTAACAAGCACTTGTATGAGAGCATCCCACCTCATAAAAATCCACCCCTTAGGCCTACAAACATCTTTTTACAAACAACTACCAGAGCTGATGTTCCTGTGGCAGGTATGGTAAACCTTGTGATACAGATAGAGGAAATGCAATTCATAAAGGGAGTTGTAATTGCCTCTATTCAAAACAATGCCCTGCTAGGTTCTGACTTCCTCAGTGCCAGCGAAGCTGTCATACATTGCAGACAACAGGAATTAGACATACATGGCCGACGCATACGCCTTGGACCAGAATCATCACTGTACAACATGTGTGTGGTGATTTTGGCATCTACAGTCACAGTTGAGCCGGGACAAGAGTAAATAGTATGGGTCACTGCACCACAGTTAGGAAGCAACACACTCACAACCATGCTGGAAACTGACCAGAATGATCGTGCACACCACCAACAAGGATCATATACCATTTAGAGTATGCAATGACACAGCGGACCCAAAAACACTAGTACCGGGATTTCGTTGTGGCCATCTGGTGGATGTGCTATCACTGGAGACATCCCCTACCGCACCTACACCAGCAATAACTTCTGAAGATGATTTACCGGAACATCTGCGTGGCATTTATTTGTGCGCCACAGTTGATTTAACTCAATCTCACAAACGTGATGTACGTCGAATATTACATAAGTATCGTGGCAGGTTTTGGCCGGAGACATGGATCTGGGAGAAACTCACCTCGTGCGACACTCCATCGACACCAGGAATAATCGACCCGTTCGACAACCCATACGATGTCTTCCCATTCATACGGAGGCGGAAGCACATCAACAAGTAAATGACATGTTGCGGACAGGCATCATAGAGCCCTCGGCATCCTCCTGGGCCAGTCCCATTGTACTAGCAGGCAAGAAGCACGGATCTTTGCGGTTTTGCATAGACTACTGCCGCCTTAACGATCTCAGCATCAAGGATGCGTATCCATTACACAGGGTCGATCAGGCCTTAGATTCCTTGTCTCAAGCCAAGTGGTTTTGCACCCTTGACTTAGCTAGTGGGTACTGGCAGGTAGCCATAGATGAGGCTGACCGGGAGAAGACTGGATTCATATGCTGAGATGGTCCTTTCCAATTCCGCAAGAGGCCCTATGGCTTGTGCAATGCTCCTGGAACATTCGAATGTCTCATTGAGCAGGTACTCACAACTGTGCAGTGGGAGATCTGCCTATGTTACATCAACGATGTAATCGTTTTTGGCTCTTCGTTTGAGCGACCCTGTCCAAATTGGACAAGGTTCTAATGCAGTTTCATGCCAACAACCTCAAGCTCAAGCCCAAAAAATGTCATCTTTTCAGACAGAGCGTCGAGTTCCTGGGACACATCATATCCGCCAATGGAGTAGCTACTCAACCTTCAAAAACCAAAACAGTAGCAGAGTGGCAAACCCCCACTTCAGTCACCGACACCCGGAGTTTCCTCGGTCTCTGCCAGTACTATCATCGATACGTCCATCACATTAGTGAGATTGCATCCCCGTTATTCTCGATCACCGAAAAAGATCGTCCATTCGAGTGGACGAGTGGTGTGAAGGGTCCTTCAG
The DNA here is from genome assembly GCA_034401795.1 of Chaetoderma sp. LZ-2023a. Classification (NCBI taxonomy): domain Eukaryota; kingdom Metazoa; phylum Mollusca; class Caudofoveata; order Chaetodermatida; family Chaetodermatidae; genus Chaetoderma; species Chaetoderma sp. LZ-2023a. The sequence goes on from CM067372.1 coordinate 118,255,009, forward strand.
GAAGGAACATTTGACAACCTCACCAATTCTTGCTCATCCTAACCCTAACCTCGATTTCATCTTAGACACTGATGCATCTGCTTATGCAATAGGTGCAGTTCTCTCTCAGGTCACAGAAGTTGGAACAGAGCAGGTACTGGGTTATGGTTCACGTAATCTGAATAAGACAAAGAAACGTTACGTGACCACTAAGAGGGAATTGCTAGCTGCAGTGTATTTAGTCAAATATTACAAGCACTTTCTGTATGGGCACTCATTTACACTCCGTACAGATCATGCCTCACTACACTAAAAAATTCGGAGGGCCAGGTAGCGAGGTGGCAGGAATCCCTGCAGGATCCAGGATGGGGTATGTCCTCCTAAGGAATCTGTTACCACACTTTCTGCAATGGCTAAATATTACTATCAAAGGTTTAGAGAATGTCATATACAAGGTGGCGTCCTCTACATTAATAACCGGAGAGTGATTCCTGAGCGTTACAGAATCGTGACTCTACAACAATTACAAGACAACACTGGACATTTAGGATATGCGATAGTATAAAGGCATGGGTCGCCAAATGTGTCCCATGCCAAAGACATGGTTGGCCAGCACCATTACGCACCACTACAAGCTAAAATTGTTGGTGCACCATGATAGCGAGTGACTATTGATGTGCTCGAACCTTTGAACACTAGGGATGAAGTAAACAAGTACATCTTCGTATTACAAGATTATTTTACGAAGTGGGTAGAAGCATTCGCTTTGCCAGACCAAGAGGCATCCACAGTAGCAGAGGTCCTGACTAGCAATGTGTTCTGCAATTTCGGTATGCCCTATGAACTGCACTCCGAACAGGGAAGTAATTTTGAGAGGCGGCTGATCTCTGAGCTCTGCAAATTGTTTCATATAGTCAAAACTCGCACGACGCCCTACCATCCGCGAAGCGATGGGATGGTAGAGAGGTTCAACCAAACCCTGGCTGAGATGTTGACTAAGGAAACACACCTTGATTGTTGCGAATGGGATTGACGACTCCCATACGTGTTCATGGCGTACCACACTTCGACACATTCCAGCATGGGTTATACCCCTGCTCGGTTAAATTTAGGCCATGAATTAGCCTTACCCTTGGACCTGGCCATGCCCAGGATTCCAGCAGAGAAAAATTCACCATCTCTATGTAGAGCTCATGCAGCAATGGGTAGAACAGGCCCATGAGCTAGTAAAAAAATCATTATCCAATGCACACCGGCTTCAGAAAACGTGGCATGACCGGTGAGTGCATGGAGACCCGCATGAGGTGGGAAAATGGTTTGGGTTCATGATTCGCGATGTTCTGCAAACATGCTGAGTAAACTGAGTTACTAGTGGAAAGGCCCCTATGTGGTAGTAGGTAAGAGGTCGGACGTGACGTATCAGATCCGCGCCTCGGATGACCCAACCTCAGTCATCCACTTCGATCGACTTAAACCTTGTGTTAGTGATGACCCAGTGCTAGAGCTCGGACTGGGCGTTCCATGTAACACCGGTACCCAGACAGATGTCTCTATGGAAATATGTAGTCCCAACGGGTAGTCCAGGGCACTGCGGTGCCAGTTCGACACCTCTCCTACCAAGCCAGGAGTCTGGCGAACATATGACTAATGCTGAGGACAATGACGAGCTACGTATTCGTCCTCTCCCTCTTCAGAGTGGGTCTACACGATCTGAGAAGTCGTATCTGAAGACTTTCTCGTTTGTGCTGTCCAAGGGGAAGGATGGAAAAGTTGTTCCGCCGACCACTTCCCATTCCCACCCACTTCATGCTATTACCCCAATTATAGAGTTACCCCAGACAGAAGCTGAGGCTGCCCTGGGCCATGCTTCTTGGGAGGTGGAACATATAATAAATAGCATGGAAGTGAAGAGGCTTGATGAGGCATTGGCCTGTTACAGAGAACAGGAAAACCGTACAACTCGGTGCACTCCCCCTTCAAGCCATCCAATCGCAGAACCACCCCACTCCAATTTGCACCCCATCCATTAGCAACACCACCCCCATTCCAACTTGCGTCTCTAATCTCCATGCCAAGTTTTGACATCACACGTCCTGTCCATTTCACACTCCACTCCTCGTCTGTTGACTGTCAATCTTCAGATATGAGACAGACAGCTGTTTCAGAGGCGGTGGCATCTCGCACCACAGTCACCTCCACGACTGGTGGTGGGCAAGGAAGCAGCCTGTTCAGCAGACTCTTGGCTCGAATATTCCCGATACTTAAAAACTATGACAGAGTACCAAACGCTGTGTAATGGGAGATGCCCATCCCCATCCAAAGGGTATTCCCAACCAAAACTGCCCTACCAAGCCACACACCCCCCCACCCCCGTGAGCAGTCAGGACATCATACCAAGACACAGAAAGCCAGAAGCATACAGAACACACTTGCCCTCAAGGCTAAATACGTCAATTCCTCATTGCGCGAACACTACATACATACATACCCGATTATATTGAAAGTATAGCAGAGACATTCAACACCACCAACAACATAGATAGCACACACCTAACTTTTACAACAGAAAAAGTTAGACACCTTTTTCCACAACACTCCCTGCCACATGAATGCGGTGAGTTCATGACCCACCGTAACCCGACTTTCCGCAACAGCAACAGAATCGGCATTCCCCAGCCTGGAAAACTGGATCTGTCCACTGCATATTACACCAGCGTCATACAGCAGGCCCGACTTCCCTACAACCGATGACTAATAGGTACTCATTTAGCTATATCTTTCTATTATTGAATTTATTCATTTCTTTACAGGTACTGATGACTAATAGGTACCGACCGGTCGTCTGAGACCGCATTTTATAATTTATATCTTTAATGTATATATTATCCTTATTTTTGTGCTTATGACTATCGAGCACCGCAAGGTCTTATGACCTGATTTACTGCCAATACTGTGATAGTTAATTTATGTATATGGCAGCAGCCATCCTAGTTACTTGTTTTGTTTATTTTATATAAAACACCAGGACCGCAGTAAGCTAGCCTATACTATACAGCAACTATCTGCATCACTTTTCCCCAAGCATCAATTTTACACTGAGGTTACTGGTCATGTTCTCATTGCGTGAACCTGACATGTGATTGACTAAACCTGGCTATTCTAGCTCGATAGGATAGGTTTAAAAGTAATTAGGGACAACCACTCATTAGGAGACATTGTATGCCTCTTTTCCAGATGTAGCGGGTATGCAACACTGCACACCGGCTAGATTGTGTAAAATTGGCCAGATACCATAGGGCCTCTTATTATATTGAGTGATTGTTTCTTTCTACGCCCATCCAGCCGCAAGGCTTATTAATTGTCTGGAACTCCCATCGCCACGTTGGCAAGATCTGACTTGGGAAACTATTGGGGTTTCCAAGCGGTGAAAACCAAAGTGTCGATTTCGCATACACCGCCTTTGTATCTTCGGATACCAGTTAGCATAGATAACCCTGCAAAAGTAGGAAGCACTGCGAAAAGATATTTATTTTAACCAGCCAGCAGTGCATCTCTGGGCATCCTGAAACTTAACACTAATGACAGGCAAACATTAGTTCTCCGGAGCCAGATCTTAAAATGGTCCACCCCCGACACACCTGGTGACGGATAGGATGCAGATCTCGAAACCACCACACCCTCACGGGAAGGTCACTGAAGATGGATAGCTGCCTCTCACTCCCCGCCATAAAACTTTTATGCGCATTTCAAATTGCTTGTGTAACATTGACTTGTCCTATTGATGTTGTATATGGTTGCGGTGTGATATGTAACCAGATCGTTATATGATTCTGAAGCTGTCACCCCGTAACATGTCTGCTCGCTGCCTTTCTGAGGAAGATGCTCTGGAAGGTGACCTTAGGGAAACCGAGCATCTTCGCTAGTCAGGCTCATGTGTCAAAAGATAGGTGAAATTCCTGCCACTTGCTGCCAAATCTAGTAGATAAATCTAACACCTAACTGGTAGTTTAAGATTTGGCAGAAGGACCGCATAAATAAAAGCGGCAACTACCAATACAGTATCTTGGACTCACATAAAATGACGGTGTTGAATTCTATGGAAATCATCCACCCCTTCTTACAGCGTGCATCACATTAATTATAATATCACTAGGTTGGCTCACACTACACTTAGCATATGTTTGAACAAGAGAGTGGCCCTTTTTGTCAGCTCTCTTCCTCCGCTTCGGCATTGAAGGCATTTTCCTGTGACGGAGGCCCGCATGAGGCACTTTCCTCTTGCTATAATAATATTTTTGTTATATTATTTATATTAAACTGCATAAGTGGCCTCGTTAGGACGCTCCCTTGCATGGATACCTCATGGATATATATGGATCGGTGAGGTACCTCTGACGAATCCATGGTAACAACACACCAACTTAGTTCTATGTACTGTATATTTTCTCTCTCGTGCTAACAAACGAGTACCATTGTTTGTATAGTATATATATATATATATTTTTTACTAATTATCATGTCTGGGCTCCTAAATTGAATCATAGACCGTCATACCCATGACAGAAATAGTTGGGACGAAACGGTTGGGTTCAATCTCAGCGGCAATGGTCGCACGGCCCCACTGGAACTTTATCATTCCACTGGCTCTGGGAGTCTGTCTTTGTACCTTTCGGAGATTCATGATAAGGGATCCGTAACCCCGAGAACCATAGCTAAACACCGCCCGCCCCCATGCATCCTGTACATGCAGTGCAACGGAGCGGGGCAGTAGAACGGACCAGCATGTACCCCCGTGAGCTACAGTCCAAGTTTAGTCCCAATAGGCTGAAGCCACGTCGAGATAGTAGCTCAACTGAGAGTGGACGCCGACAAACAGACACACAGACAGACAGACAGACAGACAGACAGCATAACAGAACACCTCGATATATTGGCAAATATTTTAATTTTTGCCAATAATGCATGTTTCTCTTAACTCAGATATTCGGCAGAATTTCAGTATTTACGCAACTCTTTGTGGCCAAAATACGACTGTCTACGAAAATTGGAAGTGCTTCGAGAAATTCCTAATTTTTTCATATATGCGGAACATTCTGGCACCGAAAGGTTTTATAAAATTTTAAAAGTGACAATTTTGACACGTGGGCGAAACTAGTGGATATTACACTGCCTAGCTATACGAAAGTAAACCGCAAAACGTTGTCGTAATTATTTTATAAACAGAAATAGCTCTTTCATCACGGTTCTTTCAGTTGTTTAGATTAATGATTTAATTTGAGCCCGTTTTTAATTAGTAAGTGGGGCTATTTCATGGCGACCACTGACTGCCCGCCTTTAAGTGTCCGATGGGGACCAGGAACAAAAGGCAATGCTGTAGTGTAAGTCTTCTCCTACTCCAATTTAAGAAGGGCCCACTAGCTGCCTGCGTATGCCCCTGATATAATTCTTTACCTGAATCAGGAACAGACCTGACCCTGGTTCTTGAAGATTGGATCTTTCTAGGGTTCAATCCGACTCTAATCGCATCGCTTCTTAATTGTCTCATTATGTACATTGGAAGCTCAGTTTAGGTAGGTTTCACTGTAGCCTTTCCCGGTTTGTTAGCGCATTAGCTGCTGATGTTATCCTGCTGCAGTATAATAAGGGCTTCACTAACTTGCTGCTTCTACTTGAACCAGAAACAGAAGGTACCCTGGTGGCTGAAGATTGGATCTTCGCCGTATTTAATCACACGACAGTGGTGTCATTCTGGAGCACATTTAGGCTGGCTTCTTGCATCTTTCGGCCTGTTGGGCCTTCCAGCTCATTAGATGTTTTAGTTATCATGCCAACCATCCAGGCCATGAAAGGTGAGCTTATTGTTGCTGCGTATTATCATAACATACAAAAGGATGCTGAAATGCTTCATGCGCTGAACAGGACATATCCCATTGTCCTAAGTTTAATTTCTCAATGTTCCTGCTTAAAGCCTTATAATACACTATTATTACCGAGGTCTTTCTGCTAGCCCATCTGATCCTACTATATATGTGGCTGTCTGATTGCTCAGTAACTTGTCGACGACCTGAGCAGGTTCTAGACGCTTCCTCTCTCTTTGAAGCCGTCCAAGCACTTCACCCTTCCAAACTTATGTTCTCTCTCCAGATGACTGTACACAGTTCTAGTCAAGAGGGCAGGAACTGGGAGCAGTTGCTTGAGTCTGAAGGAGAGTATACTTTGTTGTTCCCAGTATTCATTCTCTTATCATTATTCCTGCAGATGCAACATGACAATTCTTCATATGAGCTGCCTTTAGAGTGAGTTTGCCCTATAGGTTACTCAGAGCAAAATGCCTGTAATGGTTAGGCAGGGATCCTGCAGATTCCTTCTCTCATACTTGAACCTTGCTGCAATGCAGCGTGGGTGTGTCTTACCTGTTGCTTATGCCATCTAAAACGTAGACGAAAGGTGGTTTGAAGCCTCCCAAGTGATGGGAGGTAAAGGGACGTCAGATAATAAAACAGGAGAGGACAAGAACCTTGCAGACCAGAACTTCTACGACGATGGTGACACAGCTGCCCAGATAAAAACTTCTTCCATGATGGAGGATCCATGCGGTATGGGATCATTGAGATTGTGAAGGCATGAGGGGC